>FXXK01001519.1:56392-133626 GCA_900184695.1 Betula pendula | reverse complement strand
GGTTAAAACTATCATGTCTCATTATTGTGAGATAATAATCCTTCAATCCTTCAGCTCTTGAGCAAGAGGTTTTGCTTCAAGCTTGACAGTCAAAAAGCAGAATGTACGTAGGCGTTAGGTTTTGCTACAAGCCTACAAATCCATTTAAAAGTCTCGGAGCCTAGCCTGGTTGTTGAACATTTATCCCTTTTCCTTTTCTTTTTTTTTTAAAATTTTATTTTTTAAAATGAATATTACTTTTAATATTTTATTAATTATTTTGTAACAATTTTTTTTTATTTTTTATATCATATCATTTACATTTTATTACTATTTAAATTAAAAATTTACTAAAAAATAAAATTTTTTACTTTTTCATATAAAAAAATTCACAACATTCTTTTTATTTTATATTATATTACTATTTTAAAATAAAAACCTCCGCACCCATTTAACATTCACCCATGGACTTTGGGCGAGAGGTTTTACTGCAGGCCTGCAAATCAAATTAACAGTAAAAAACAAGCTGCAAAATGCAAATCAGGTCAATCGTACTTCAATTTTTCTAAGAAGCTGTTTGAGGGGTGCGATTTGTCAGTGGAGTGGTTGAATAAATACATTTGAGGGGGCCCGGGCAGTTCTAGTAAAAAAAAATTAGTGTTTTTATGTGACTTTTACATAATCTTGGGTGCCAAGGACCCCATAGCATCACATAGGTCTCCTCCCACCTTTTTTTTTTTTTTTTCTTTTTTTTACAAAAATTGCTTACAAATTAATCTTTAAAAGTGACTTGTATTCTTTAAGCATGTAAGAAGCAAATATTTTTTTTTAATACTAATACAAAAGCATATGAGAAGCACGTGATATTAAAAAAACAGTGTTTCTCACATGCTAAAAACACATGTTATTTTTAAAGACTGATTTACTTATTTTTTTAATCAGATATATGTGTATAAAGGATCTAGATTCTCTTAGATTCAAATGAACTAAAGAGAAGTCGATTCTTTTAAAACTAAGGACAAAATTTGTTATTTTACTTTTTTTTTTAGAACAATTTTATCATTCTGTTTAAAAAGTAAAAAGAAAAAAGAAAATAAAATACTTCTCATAATCATTTGAATTGGAGTGAATTTAAATTCGTGTATAATTAACATTTTGAATCATGTGTGGGTCACGTGATGTATTTTACGTTCATGTTAACAAAGAAAATAAATGCCTTGTAATTTTAGGGACTCGAGTACCACCTTTTTAAATTTTAGAGTGATTGTAAATAAGGTGCCTGTTTGGTAAAGGTCATGACTTGACTGTAGTTGGGTTTTGCTTAAATAAAAAAATAAAAAATAAAAATTTCACTTTTTATATTACATTAACTATTTTTTTAAAAAAAAATTTCACTTTTTATATCATGTTAAACACTTTTTATTACTATTTAAATAAAATACTAACTAAAAAAATAAAATAAAAAATTTACTTTTTTTCTAAAAAAAAATTTACAACATTTTTTCTATTTTATATAATATCAAAAGTCGAATATCAACTAACCTTTTACTAAGCCCAAGGTGTTTGGTCAATGGGATAAGTGCGGCTTAAATAAAAAAAAAGATAAAAAGAAAACTTTTTGAAATTGAATGGTGAAAAATATATATATTGAGACCATCATTGCTTTATAACCGGGGACCAAATGAGTCACGACATTGACAATGACAAGCCACCTGCATTGCACTTTTACTGACGCAACTTGAAGCACGCGGCTCACTATGCCATTTTTTGGAGCTATCCGCATTAAGCTAATAGCAATTTTAGAGCCTGTCTTTTTTTTTCTTTTTTTTTTTTTAATGAAAAAAGTTTAACCGACTCGATTTTTATTTGACACAATTTTTTAAAATTTTTAGCGCAATTTGAAACTATTAAAAAGTGTTTTTCATAGTTTTTTTTTTAAAAAAAAAAAGAGAAAGAAACAGGACCCCAATCCTTATATAGATGAGGCATTAAAAATACTTGGTCAGAAAGTGAAAAGCTACAGTTGCGATTATTAATAGTATTTGTGGGGGAGTAATGGGGGATATACAAGTGTAGGCTGTAGCAGTGCCGCCCTTTGCTTCATATTTTGATATAATTTTTTTTTTTTTTTTTCGAGAAAATAGTTATTTGTCATTAAAGGTAACTTTTCAACCAATAACACGGCAGTGGCTTTTTAACTCTCAGTTGTATTAATGAGGCCAGACTTCAATTATAGCTAGACAGGCTGAGATATATATTCTTCGAACCTTTTTTGTTTTTTTACATAAAACTTCAATTTTTTTTTTTTTTAAAGTACATATATTGAAAAAACCAAACTAGAGCTACATGAAAAAAAGAAAAAACGGGGGGAGGAGGATCCTTGTTACTATAGATGGCAATAAAACTCATGAGAGAAAAAAAATTGAGAATACAGCCAGAGTAAAGTCTGACCACAGCCCAAAATTCACATAATGGGTGCAGAAGTTTGCTCTTCTGTTAACTTTGCTGGCCTTCCAAATAGAGGAGACCGGAAGCAAAGAAAGAGTATCAGAAATTAGATCTTCAATTTTTCAGTCCTTAGACAAGAGATGAGATTGCAAAGCTAAAATAACAGATAGAGAATCTCCTTCCAAAATGAAGACGGGAAAAGACAAAGAAACAGCCAGTAAAGTGCCAAGTCTAGCTGCAAGGGNCTTCTCCAAAAGTCGGATCACAAGTTGGATTGAATTGAGAGATAGCTTTAATAATCTTGCCAGTAGAGTCACGACAAACAACTGCTTGAACAGAGAAAAAGTCTCTAATAGCTGTATCAAAATTAACTTTAAACGATCTAGGCTTTGGAGGCTCCCATTTTTTTGGAACTGGAGTAGTGAGAGATTGCCAAGCTACATAATGTTCTAATGTAATTTTTTTGATAGAACCTGCCACCCCCAAAGCATAAATCATTTAAAGTCACACAATTCATAGCTCAAAGCCTCAAACGGTGTTGTTATTTATTTTTTATTTTTTATTTTTTGGAGAACTGCCTCTAAAATTCTGTGCTTAATTTGTTTTTAGAAATAGGAACAAACTATAATTTTGTTGTAAGAGAATTCACAGTTATCTTAACAATCTTCCTAAATAAGAAATTCCTTCTTCTTATCGTAAGATGTGAACTTAAATCAACATTAATTTACTCTACTTTCCAACTAATTATTTTTATGGATAACTTCACTTATCTTGAATTGTCGTATTTTTTATAATGTTTTAATAAAATTTAAAATCTTTTAATTTAATGTATCGAAATTTCAATTAGTTGCAATGTCTTCATTCTTTAGAATTTTTCGATTAAATTCTTTCAAAATTTTTAAAATAATCTTGTTTTTTTTAAAAAAAAATATAATTTTTTTTCAAAGATTCAAATGTGGGTATTATTACAAATTTCATAAAATCCTGACCAACGCCTAAATCTTTACAATTTTTTTTAAAAAAAAATTGAAGTTATTTTGAAAATTTTGACACTTATCTATTAAGGTTTAACGGAAAATCTTAATGAATGGAAGATATTGCAACTAATTAGAATTTCAATACACTAAATTAAAAGACTTTGAATTTTTTAAGGGACATTATAAAAAGGATGACAATTCAATGGTAAGTAAAATTATCCTTATTCTTAGGTAGTTTCAACTAGTACACGCACACAACTCATAATGAAGTACTTTTTGGCACAGACACGTACGTATGTATTTTTATGATTAGGATTCCCTACAATTTTAAATAAAATATAGATTCTCAAATTACGGAATTTATGCAATTTCTTTACATCAAAACGTTTAGAAAATGCTACCTATTAAAAATGTGGCATGTTAGAGCATTCACAATAAGCTATTTAAATTTGACTCTTTTTAAAAATTTTTAACAAAACACACAAAAACTATCATTTAACAAACTATCTATCAAATGTTAAATTTAACATTTGTCAGAAACTCTCTTTAAATCTAAAGAGTTAAAAAGTAAATGTTCAAATTTTTTAATGTTCTTTCTCTCACATACATTTTATTTTTTCCTCTCAACCAAAGTATATTTTTAATGCAAAAAGTCCAAAAGTTTGTTTTATCACTAAAATAGAATATTTAGTTAAAATAGAAAGTTGCTCATCTGTATGATGGAATAAAGGTAAGGGCAGGAAGGGTGCTTCGCCGCCATGAAAGCAGAATCCTTAGAGAAATATTTAGACATTTTGATATTTAGTGGTTTGAAAAAGTGATTACTTAAATAAACTAAAGCAAATTTTTAAAGTTAAGTTTAGAGAAATTTTAAAAAGTTCATTGTGAATGCTCATGCAGTTAAAAATTCAGTATATTTTAATCAAGTTCTTACTCTTTTATGTCGTAAAAAAAGCTGAGCAAAAATTCATGTTTGGGTTTTTGATAAAAAAAAAAAAAAAAAGTCTCTACAAAAATGCAGAAAGAAAAAATTGAGAGAGAAATTCTTTATAGCTGCCTTAATAGCATGTCACAATTTTAATAGATGATATTTTTAAATGTTTTGATGTTAACATACGGTTTAAATTCTATAATAGAAAATTTTACAATTTCTTAAAAATATTAGAGGATCATAATCCGTGTGTGTATATATATATATATATATTATGTATCATCGTAAAGCAATAATTGCCATGATCTCTCCACTAATTCTGCAATCTTTAGGTGGAATTAAAGCAGTCAACAATCAAGACAAATTACTTGGGATAAAAAATTCTGCGTCATCCAGAATGAAAGATGACGTAGTTCTTGTATGATTAAATGTTTTTTAGAATTACGATTTTAAAATTAAATTGCAGAAAATTGATTTTAAAAAAATTATGATTTGAACATGTAAAAGATTTGTGTATTCAAATAGTAGGCAATATGTTTTTTTTTAAAAAAAAAAATTTAAAATGTATAATTTTAAAGAGTAAATTATAATTTTATTAAACACTTAATTATATTTTTAAAATTATATTTCAAAGCACCTATTTTAAAATCAAAAATCCAAATAAACCCTAACTCTAAAGCACCATTGTAATGGATTTTTTTTTTTTTTATTTCTTTCTTTTTTCTTTTTGTGGTTTTTTAGTAACTTGTAATTGAGTAAGAAAAATGTATATAAAAGGCGTAAGGGACCACAGCGTTAATTGCTCAAGAGTCAAGACCCACTTCTTTTGTTTGATTCTTGCTTGTACGAGTTGAAAGCTTGACCCTTATTCCCAAATTTGAAGGAAAAGTTATACGTATGCTTTTACTCTCACATTTTCAAGGGTATATTTACTAATATAATAGTAAAAAAAAAAAATTATTAAATTCAAAATTTAATACTAATCTATCTAAAATTTAATAATTATTTTTATTGCTACATCAAAAATATTCACTTAAAAAAAATGTGAAAGTAGAAATAAAGGTAGCATTTTTCAATTGAAATTTAAACTTTCGTATATTGATCACTTTCTTTTCTTCTAAGGTCTTCAAGCCTTAGGAGTAGGGACCCCCACTCCCCCGCCAAACCCACACACACGCACACGCACACGTGTGTGTGTGGCCGGTTGCTACTTCTCTTTTAATTAAGTTATAATTAATATCAATTAGAAGTAAGTTGGATTAAAACACTATTATTTATATTTAGTAAACAAAATGACTATTTAATTAAATAAATGAATGTCTTTTGATGTAGGATGAAATTTACCAATATTTTCGATAAATTCCAAAATAAGAAAACAAACAAATAATATATTGGGAAAGTGCTATTCAATAAGATTTTTGTTCAAATTCAAATAGTGGAAGTATAGAAGGAAAGATTTCATCACGATCACTGCTAATGTCAACCGTATTCGGTTGACACAAAAATTAATTTATTGATTTTTTATTTTAGATTAAGTTTCTACTAAAAAAAGAAATATTAAAACTTTATTTATTTCCTTTTTTAGATTGTATTTACTTTTTTCTTTTCTTTGTAGACTTGTATTTATTTATTTCTTTACACTAGAATTAGGTTTACTTGTTCTACTAGGACTAGGTTTATTTATTTTTTCTAGATTTTCTATTAGTATAAATATGTGAGTCTACATTGTAAACAATCACATAATTGAATATTTATTAATCAGAGAATTTCTCTCAAATACTCTACGGAGTTTATTACTTTTAAGCATGTATGCTTGTTTTATCTTTTAGTTAGAAGATGCAGATGCTTCTGATTTGTTTACCAAGTCTTCTGCTACATCATCTTTCATTAAAAGTAAAAGGTAGTGAAATGAAATAGCTTTTGAATATGCATTTCTTCATGGGCAATGAGAATCGCTATTTAAAGTGTTAAAGTTTTATTATATGCTTTAACACCAAAATTATTTTATTAAACCTTCTTTTATTTCTAATAAAATTATTTATTTTTTTAATGTAATAGTCATTCTAATACGTACATCGATCTATATATATATATAATAATTTATATATATATATATGATAATGTATCGGTATAGAAAGTGATAATTCCAATCTTAAACAATAGTTGCTAGATCATGTCTCATGAATGCCAGATTATTTGTTTAATTGAATCTCATTCTTTTCTTAGGACCAAACTCTCTTATTAAAAATAAAATAAAATAAAACAAATTCCTTTCAGCTAACATGCATAAGAAAACTTTTCCTAGACAAAAATCGCACGAGTTGCTTCTTTGATTTATGTGTATTTTCTTTTTTTTTTGAAGTGGATTTATGTATATATTGGCTGCTGTATGGGTGCAATCTGGTGGAGGCTAGTTGTGGTTAACCTATGACATAGATCAAAATGAATGAGGTGTGAGGCAGGTATATATATATATAATATATATATATATATAATATATATATATATATATATATTATATATATGGGTCAGCTATCACATATTGACATTTTTTTTTTTATTTGAAAACCGAGTAATTCTAAATACTTACATTTTATTCCACTCTTATAGCACTAGACTAATTTAAAAGTGTCAATCAATCATTAGATTTTTTTTTTCTTATTTTTAATAAAAAATATCTAAGAGTTAATAGACACTACAACATCAACTTAATAATATAAAAATAAAATAAAATATGAGTACGTAGCATTACTATTTAAAATAAGATAGAAATAACATTTAATGAAAGTTCATATCACCAATTTAAGATGGGGTTGCTTCTCCTTTTTTTTTTTTCTTTTTCCCATTTAATGTCTCATAATGTTGGTTTTCAATGTAAGAGCACTAACAATAGCTTCTTTTAAATCGTATTTTATTTTCTAGTGTAGAAAAAACTGTTAAAAAAACTCAAAATATATTTTTGCAGCAACTTCCCTTAATGTTACATAAACTACAAAAACATCAAGGGAATCAAAAGTTGTTCCCTTTATTTAGGAACCAAAAGTAGTTCCCTTAACATTATTTTAACATAAAATGCTTTCTCTTTCCTTTTTTTTTTTTTCTTCTTCTAGCATTTATTTTGAACAATTTTTAAGTGATTTTCTCTTTCCTCTCTCTTTCTCTAACATTTAATTTTAAGAATATTTAAATGGTATAGAAAAATGATAAAGGAAGCTATTGTGAAGCTTATTTAAATAAAGAATCAAAAAGTAGTTTAGTTCCCTATATTGAGAAAAAATCTAAAAGCATTCTCATCCGACAATTTAAAGTAGAGATTTTCCTACTTTAAAGAGCCAAAATTGATTTTAGACTATTTTATTGCTTCCATTCCGCTCTTTACTTTGAAGAAAAAAAGTAAGGAGCATGAAATAGTTATCTACTAGTAGGAAGCTATTTCACTTCATACTTTTATTTTTTAATAAAATATTAAGTTCTCTCTGCAACTTTTTACTTTTCCCAATTTTCTTTATTTTCCTTTTTTTTTTCCCTTTCTCTTACATCTTTATTTTCCCCTCTTCTTTTGATTTTTCCCATAATTCTTAAAATATTATATTTAAATGAAAAAGTCAAAGTGAATCCCTAGTTTAGAGAGCCGAATGTAGATATTTAAAAAAAGTGAATAATTAAAGTAGAGAAAAATAATTTTACCTTTAAAATAATAAGTAAAAATAAAAAATCGAATGAAAATGCTTTAAAGAAATGTGTTGCTAATACTCTAAAAGCTCTTAAAGTCAATTTAATGAATTTAATAATTTAATTAAAGAAGATGCCCATACTTGTAATCTAAAATGAGGTATATGACACAGCTCATGATCTAATTTTAAAGAGTAGTGATTAGCATCAGTCCAGGCTGATGCTACAGAGCATCAGCTTGGGCTAAAAAAAAAAAAAAAAATGTTTACGGGGCTCATGAACAGTAAAAGTACTGTTCATGTGCCTGGACTGATGCACTGTAGCATCAGCCAGGCTGTTGTTTATCTTTACCCAAATTTAAAACACTCAGATTCTTTTTTATACGCCACCCACTCATGCAGAAACATCTGTGTAGATCGATGGATGTAGTTTGTTTAGTAGTCCTGGTACTCATCATCTTCATTCTTTTTGTGCCACATTCTACGAAAAATTGTTCCATCCTATATAGATTTGGCACTAAAAATAGATATTAAAAATTGTAATATTTGAAGTTGACTTTGTCAGTGAATCTAAGAACCTAGTTTTAGGATTGTGGGATAATAAATAGCAGAAAGGGATTGGAAGGGGTCGGATCCAAGTGCAAGGGTATTTGACCACATAAAGATGGCCGACAACACATGATATGGGTGATGTTACACATGGGCTGAGCAATCCTCCATGTGGTCTCAACTCCACCTCATACTCACTTGGCTAGTATCACTCCGAAGTGTCTACTGGAGTGGTGGAGTCATGGTTAATGACAATGACCCGACCAGCTTTAGGGCCTGTTTGGGATTGCGATTTTAAAAAGTGCGATTTTAAAAATAGCGATTTTAAAAAGTGCGATTTAAAAACGTGATTTTTGAAAACGCAGTTAAACGTTTGGTAAAATCACAGTTTGACCTTTAAAATCGCAGTTTACCATTTAAAATTCTGCGTTTTCAAAAAAACACCCCCTTAGCTGCGATTTGAAAACGCAGAAAATCTGCGTTTTCAAATCGCAATTTTTTAAAAACGTAGTTCCCAAACAATCTAGTTTTTGCGATTTGGTTTAAAATCGCACTTATTGTCTACGAAATCGCTTACCCAAACGCACCCTTAATGATACAAGTTATTTTTTATGTCTATTTTGTGTCAATAAAAAATAATGTAACTTTTAAAATTATTATTTGATCAAAAGTCAATAATCATTAATAATAAATTTAATAGTGATTTTAAAAGTCACATCACTTTTGGTTGACATAAAGTAGACATGAAGGGTGACATATATAATTACTCTAACTTATATGGTTGGATTAGGATCCGTTACCATTTTCGCACAAATTATAAGTCAATTTTTTTTTAAAAAAAGTATAAATTCTTAAATTATGTAAATTTATATATATTTTTTTAATTGAACAATTTGAAGAGTGATATATATTAAAAAGAGAACATATTACTAATGAGAATCAAATATATTTTTTGTCATATTTTTATGATGTATGTGGTAGAAAAATTTGGAGTCAAATATTGTATGTTGCTACGGAAGAAGAAAAGTGTTTCTTCAAAAGTAAATAAAAAACTTTTTGAAAGGAAAAAAAATTGTTTGGCTGCCTTAAAAACATGCAATTTTCTTAATATGTAACATTGTATAAGTAATTTGATGCAAAGAACGGATTTAATTCATATAATATGAAAATTTACGCTTTCAAAAAAATTTTAATCGAGTTTTTTTTTGGGGGCCGGAGGCGGAGGGAGATTAGCATGTCTTTTTCTTCGTTAAATATATCTGACTTTGTGTGTGATTAGATGTAGGCAAAGCTTATTAAAAAAAAAAAAAAGAAGAAGATGCAGGCAAAGCTTAGCCGCCCTTTGAAATTGGACCAAACGTACCAAACGGCCAATACCTTTTGACATATCAGGAAATATGCAAAGGTTTATCTTAAAAAGAAAAAGAAAAAGAAAAACTGTTCCCGATTGAGATGGACGGCAATTAGGGGTTTAAATGGCTAGTAATTCTGATAATTTTAATTTGAGAGAATATATATAAGTTTTATTTGTCCAAATAAATTTTAGGGTGTGTGACTATTTCATGGAGAGACTGAGTTTTATAATAATTAGTTGTCTAAAAATTTGGACAGTTAATGTAAAAAAACATATATGAGACCCATATGCCCAAATAGTAATGATACATGTCAATTTCTATATCTATTTTGTATCTATCAAAATTGATGTAACTTTTTTTTTTTTTTTTTGGAAGAATTTGTACACTTCAATTTCACAATATCAGAAAAAGGAGAGCTAGAAAGCTCTATGATAATAGAACATGTTGCTCCCATATTACAATGTCAAAGATACAAAAAAGAATTTATTTCATTCAAACCCTATATATGACATGTATAGTCGCATCCTTAGCAAGCCAATGAGCCACAAAGTTGTTCTCTCTTGGTATGACAAATCTGTCAGCTTTGGAGTCCCTGAAGAACTATTTTGATGTCTTCCACAATCTGTCTATACTTGTTTCAGTTCGGGCTTATATCTTTGATCGCATTTATGACTTGCAGCGAATCATCCTCCAAAATAATGCTGGGTAAATCCAGATCACGACTAAATTTGGCTGCTTGCAAGGTCGCTATTGCTTCTGCCACTATTGGTTTTACCAAAAGATCAATAGTGTGACTTCGAGCTGCAATGACCTAACCCAAGTGATCTCGAAAAATAATACCGACCACCAAACGTTTGTAGGTTGAAAAAATTGATATAATTTTCAAAATTATTATTGGATTAAACGTCAATAATAATTTATCATAAATTTAATGGTGATTTTAAAAGTCACATTAATTTTGATTGACACAAAATAAATATAAAATTGACATATATAATTACTCTTACCCAAATAAATAGTCGGATCCAAAAAAAATCCATATATACTCTCCCACATTAACCGACAATTTGGATTTTACTTCTCTGTGAGATTTCATTGCCCGGCAACTAATTGAACTGATAAAATATCTCGACCTCATATCAAATTTAGAACAAAATCCTGTCTTTATTCAAATTAAAAAATGAATCCATTTTAAACTAAAACCATCCAAAGAAAGAAACCAACCGAGCAATTTAAAAGAAAAAAATAAAAGAAAATAAATATGTCATTTTCCATAGCCTTGGAGAAAACCAATCCAATTTGAGATGAATTTAATGTAGAATACTAGGAGATAGGCACATACTGGGGTTTGCGTGGGGCAATTGGAGAAGAAATCATGCATAATTGACTTCTCTTGGAGTCTCAGTCCAAACACATAATCAAACAAAACGACTAAGAATAAGCACTTTCTAGGTGGCTTCCAATTGTTACATGACACTTTTCTCCCATCGTTTTCCCTATACCCCATAATCACATGCCTGTTCATATCGACTTCATAACTGACCCCATTTTTTTTTTTTTTAATATTTAACTAGTGTCAGCTATGTCAAATTAATTAAATGCTTATGAAAGTTATTCTATATATATATATATATATATATGGCATAATTAAAATTGAGAAACTAGTGAGAAGTTTGACTTCTCTTTCCTCAACCAAGATCCTTTTGGGATCGCTTTAAGAAGTTTAAAAAGTTGTGTCATGTAAAAAATTAATATGTTTGATAAGAAATTTTATAAGTATTTGTTTGACTTTTTTTGTTCTAACAAGAGTCAAACACACTTTTAAAAAAAGTTTTAAAATGAAGTTTTTTCTAAAAAGTTCTTTTTGACTTAAAAGGCTTTATTTTCTAATGCAATTTCAAACAGGCTATAATGATTGCGTTAAGAAGATTTAAAAGTACTTTTATTACTTAAAAAGTTCTGCCAAACAAAAATACTAATATATTTGATAAAAAATTTCAAAAATATTTTTTTGAAAAAAATTTAAAAATAAGGCATTTTCTAAAAATATATTTTAAACTTTAAAAACTCTATTTCTTAACGCAATTTCAAACAAATTCCAAATAGTTAATCAAAGAGTCATCAAAAAGAGTTTTTCCTTTTCTAAAATTAAAGAATCTTTAATGAGTGGGCCCAATGTACGTATTCCACAAGGGATTACCCAAGAGTTGGATGTGTATGAAGTTTGATTCGATCATTTAATACGATTAAAGGACAGAGACAAGCCTAATTGTGATCATTTGTGGAGGCTGCAAATGGGCCATGTTTGGCTGGGTTTGCTTGAACCATGTTGCCAATCACACAGAACAATGAGAATCAAATGACGTGACAATTCGACGTAATAAATGTCATATAGACTATTACATCTGTTTATATTTGAAATTAAGATATTTTTAAAAGCTTAGGCGGATAAAAAAAAGAAAAAAAGGCTGGCATGTTTGTGTTAAACTTGCTGGCTCTACCCATCAACAATACCATATGAGCCTTCACATTGACAGGTTGTCTTCTGTCTTTGGCTGAACAATCAGAATCAATCAAAAAACCAATTTTTGTGATGATATATAGCGAGACAAATTAGTTAGTGATTAAAGCGATATGTGCGCCGGGGGAGGAGGGGATCAAACAGTGTGAATAATGTTATCAATTAAAAATGTAACATGTTACCTATGAGAATTAAATATATTTTTATTAGATTTTTGTAATTTATGTCGTAAAAAAACTTTTAACAAATCTTTTCCTCTTAAGAAGAAGAAACATCTCTTTAAAAGTGAAGAAAACGTTTATTGAAATGAAAAAAAAAAATTTGACTGCCTAAAAAACATGCCACATTTTTAACATGTAATATTTTTTAAGTAGTTCAATACCCAAAAAAAAAAAAAATAGGGCCTAAAAAAAAATTGTAATAGAGATCATAATCCAAATTGAGGATAAGTGTGTGCCAATTCAAACCGGGCCATGTAGGCCATATGCAGCAAAAGCTAAGCCACTTGAATGTATTTATTTGAGGTTGCTTAGGGAATGAGCAATATCCTGTTCCCCAGATTTTTTTTTTTTTTTTAAAACAAAACAAAACAAAACAAAGAAAGAGAAAATTTAAATTATGTATTGTATGTGTCCATTCAAAACTCAATGATAGCAGGCACATGTTGCTTTTGTACTGGCTGCATTTACCTAATTATAATGCAGATCAATGATTGTGGAATAGTTGGTCCTTGGTCAAGTAATTCACACGCTATAGTGGTCCTGGCCCTGGCCCTGGCCCCAAAGGAATATGTATTTTTCAACATTAAAATAAAATAAATAATGAATAAAACACATATGGACATAATAGAGACTTCTAAGAAAGCTCTAATTCTAAGGAGTTTTGTCATGTTTTGTGCTTTCTTACATTTCTCCACCTCAACCACCATTGGAGTGTAGCTTTTCCACTTTGATAAGTTTGTAATTTAGCTTAGGAGCTCTAAAAAGGCTACAGCATACTTTATATATAATATATGTTGTGATTTTTTTAACGGTTCAGATTTAATTTTATAAATTTTTTTTTTCATAAAAAATTTCAAATTAAATTTAGACCTTTAAAAATACAACACATTTGTTGTAATGTTTCTTTACAACACATAAACCAAACCCTTTGTTGATAATTTTTTTTTTCTTTTTTAAAAAAAGGAGTAAAAAATATGGATAAACTCATACTTGATCTTTTACAACTCAAAAGTAAAAAACTATCATAAATTAAAGTAGACTAGCACTAGGTCAAGAAGCTATTGGTGAAAAAAAAGTTTGCTTTGGGGAACAGGTTTTTATGGTTAGTTTACTTCAACTCTAAGATTCGTTTATTTTCTTCTTTTAATAGTTAGATTTGAGTCTAAGATAAACTTGAGGGTAAATGAATCTAAAGATGAACGTGAGACACATTAATTACATCTTTCCTTAACCAATGTTTAAATCATTAGTCCATGTAACTTATACTTTTAGGTAGAGTAAACTTTTTTTGGGTGTTTTTAATCAAGTAGTATTTTTACAAGAAAAAAAAAAAAATGAATGAATCTAAGATGAACTTAAAATTTTCATGTATGTGGGTTTGTTCCCCATACCAAATTGTTGGTCAGGGTTCAAATTTTCTGACTGGTTTAGTGCTTGAATGAGGGACAACTTAAGTGCTCAAGATTTATCCGTACATCAGCACAGTATAACACTATAGTAAGCTGTGCATGTAAAGTTTCTTCTTGTTATCTATATATATAAAAAAAAAAAAAGAAAAATAGAAAAATGTTTCAGTTGTAGGAACATTAGGGCATGTGGTAATTTTCACAGGATTCTTCCTCTATATAGTGCTTCTTGTTAATGTAACAAGCCTCATAAATTTTGGGTTATTGGAAAAAAAAAAAAAAAAAAACCCAGTGGATTAGAAAAAGGGACAGAAATTTTCTCTAAACTGAGTTGAAAGAAATTTTTTTCAATCAGTTTAATAAGGTGCCATGTGTCATTTTGACATGTGTCTTGCATGTTTTTTAATAGAAACAAACAGAATCTATTTACATGTTGTAAGGACACATTTCACTTTATTAAATTGGTCGGAAGAAATTTCTGACAAATCTTTTCAAATTTGTAGCATTCTTTGAAGGATGTGTTTTTTGAGAGATTGAAGGATGCAGACTTGAAGCAGTAAATGCATGTCTATTTAAGCCTATGAAATTACAAGGAGATTTTCTGAACTGCCCGTTGAAAACCCTCCCATATCCTCCATTATAACATGGATGCAAGACATGTGTTATCTAATAGTTACTGTTTTGCCGTATGTCGGAGACGAAGAAAAAAGTCTGAGGATTGAAGAAACAGCACCAAATCAATTCTGCCCAAGCCACCAAGACTAAATTCAGTTTCAAAAAGTCCAAATCTAACGAAATATCAAAGAAACTCATAGCACAAAACATATCCCACCAAACATTGAATTCTATCCCTTCAAATTTAGGGTTTAAATGCCCTTTGAGTTTCATGTGGTAAGGCCCATTATCAATCAGACTTTTTGATTAAAAAAATTATCACAGATAGTACCTGTATATATTTAACAAATGCAGATGGTACTTTTTTCTATGTTTCGTCCAATATTTTAATGGCATGCCATAGTAAACCAATCAGCAACTGATATGTGTCTCATATGCCTTATTAATATTATTTTAAATTTTTTTAAAAAAAAACAAGACAACAGAGATTAAGAGATGAAAAGGAACGTTAAAAAGACAAAATAGCATAAATGGTAAAGAGAAGTGACAAACTTCACACGAAGAAGAAATAGCTCGTTTTTTAAAGACCATGGATTATCGCACCCCAACATAAAGTTGCATTCAATATTCACATGCGAAAAATAAGACCAATCTTTTCGAATGGGCTAACAATAAACAAATCTTTGTCCGAAACCCCAACTATTGATTATCCCTTTTGCCCTTCAATAGACAATCATGGGTTGAATGGCCCAAAGGGCCGAAACTTTGGATCCTCTTGCCCAATCATATTGAGGGGTAACTATTGGGTCTAACAACTTGAATACCTGGTCCATCGATCAATGGACTTGGATATAGCCACAAGGTGTCACATTGAATCCCATATGTTAGTATATTAGCATCGGTCCCCATGATCGCAGTAAGAAGTGATATTTTACAGGGGTCATAGGACTTAGGGAATGCCACAGCAGGGCAATCTCTAATCAGTACATGCCACGTGGCCAACAGCTACAACAAATCGATTATAAAAGGCGGTAGATATCAAGTAAAAAGGAGACTTTCGTTTTCTCTCTCTCTCTCCAACTCTCCAATACAATCTATTTCAGTAATATTGGCTTAAACATCAGAGCTATCACACATCGGTCTGCCCAGACAAGCTTTTGTGCTTATCTTTCTCCTTTGCAAGTACCTCAAATCACTACCTCAACCCACGGCCAACTGTTCTAACAGCTTTGGCTTGGCCGAGTTAGGGCTCAACGAAGACAATGGATCTAATAGAACTAGAAAGAAAAAGAGCCTTTTAGATTGGACAAAGAGAGAGAAAAGGTTTAGTAGGAAAAGAAATGAGAAGAATCGGGTGAGGAAAAGAGAGAGGGAGAGGTTTTTCCACTGGAGGCTATGACCATGGCAATTCTGCTCCTAAAGATCTCCGTTGACGTCCTTAATTTGGCTTTATTTAGGGATAGGGATGTGGCAAAAGAATAATTTTACATCAAGTCTTACACACATGCCTAGCTTGCATCCATGATAGAATGGGGCAGATATGGAGGGTTTTCAACGGAAGGTGAGCCGGTCGGAGATGTAGGTGAGATTAGGTGTTTTAATATTTTTGTAGCCCTTCCGAAAGTAATTTAGTTATTTCACTCGTAAAAGGTATATCCAACACTTTGTATTGCTGGAGCCTGGAGGACATCATAACAAATTCTTCAAGTTAAGGGATCAATTAGGCATTTTTAAATTTTAGGGGGGGGATTATAGATAGACTTGTAGTTTGAGGGAAAAGAGTTCTATTCATTTATTTTATTTTTCTATTTTTTTCTTTTGGCCCCTTGTTTTATATGAAATCGGAGTCATACATGACCTTATTTCTGAATTATTCAAATCTGGCATAATATGGAGCTGTGATAACATGATAACCCATTCACTGCAACGTTCTATTCAAGCATACCAGATTCACGCAAATCAATAAGTTCAATATGACACTGACAAAATGGGTCAAGACTCCAAATTAGTAAAAACTATTTAATTAAATAAAAAGGCATTTTATAACAATGCTAGTAGGCTTCAAATGTTTGTGCATCATATTGGTGAAGTATAACGACCTGCATTACACCCTACACATCGAGGGCTTGCTAATTATAAATTATTTATAAGTTTCATTACTAGAAAGCATTTTTTTTTTACCCTTTTGTTTAACCATTTTACTTACTTCAGACGAGTTCTATAAGAGCTGGAATTTTGGCACAGCACCTTCATCACCTTTTTGTGCAAGGGAAGGCTGCATAAGTAGTGAAGTTGACCAATTATTTACACAGGTTGCATGCTGGTGGGTATCTAAAGAAGCTCCCACTCAGTTTCACAGAAATCACTAGTTGCTGATTTCTTTCTGTCCGCCATAGGAAGAGTTGGAATCGAGCTCTCTCCCGACGCCTGATCGGATTTTCCATCATTCCCATACCAAACCGCCAGCTGCTCATACTCCTGCTTCCTTGCTGACCTGATTCTTGAAGAAAGGGCTTCCCGAATTTTTTTCTGAAAAAGAATGTCCAATTAGAGGCAGAGTAGATATACACACACAAACAAAAACACACCCACATACACAGAGAACCTTGTATGGCGTGCGTTTGCATTCCTTGTGAGGAAAAAAATGAAGTTCTTCTCCATCCACCAGAACACAGGTTTCCTCAAGCTTTACCTTAGATTCCACTCCCTGTTCAGAGAAAGTACTACTCTCGATTGCATCCAAACTCCAGTCGTCTGATCTTTCTGCAAAATTTACATGTAATAGTGAGCAATATGCAACAGGAATGGATGCCTGATTCATCCACTTCCATATAAAATAAAATCAGAGCAACCAATATCAACAACTCTTTCTATTGATCATGAAAACTAGGAGGAGAAGGTTCAAGTAAAGCATCTAAATAAGATGTAATAAAAACCTGGATGAGACCCAAAAACCTCCTTATCAGCAATTTCATTCCACAGAACATCTGAATCCAACGATGGCCCCATGCGAGAAACCAGTCCATCATTCATACAAATGTCTGCAGCTGCAAAACCAGAAGTCAAAAGAGAGCAACCAGCAAAAGTGAAAAACAATACCCAATAACATGACTCAGGAAATAGTCACCATTTGGCTCTGCTGAGAGGCCATCTGAGTATGGAAGTCTCATCTCTATTCCTTCCTTTTCAAGGGAGTTGATCAAAATAGTCATATCAGATGACGTGCTATCCATTGAGACATCGCTTACATGTTCACTTGCATTTTCAACCCTGTTACCACTTTCTGCTAGGGAGTCAAACCTTCTAACTTCAACCGAAGCTGAGGCTGATATTGTAACTGTGTGGTCACATGATGCTCCACGATTTTCATTTAAGAGTTCACAGAATGATGATACTCTGTCCACATCATTTATGGGTACCACTGCCCCCGACATTTCAGCTGGTGGAAGTTTGTAATTTTCTGGATTTTCTTTGATACCCAGGTTTGAGTTATTATAGATACCGCCATTACCATGTTGTCCTGAACACAACTCAGAGCAAGTTCCTTTCACAGAATCCTCTGACGATAGTGGAACACCACTCAGAGCAAGAGATTGTGAACGGCCCACAGCTTTATGCATATCAGCCATTGCTTTAGAATCCTCAGTATCAACCCTCACAGAACGCCTTTTTATACCTATTTTTGGCTTTTTGTAGATCCCAACATCAGAATATCGTTCTACAGGTAAGTCAGAGGCTTGCACTTTCACAGGATCAAATGAAGATGGGGGAAGCAAATCTTGCACGACATCTGAATAGAACTTTTTAACAGTTTCTCCAACATTCTGAACCTGATTCTCAACATAGTTGACCGTGTCCTGTCCCAAAATAATAAAAATAATAATAAGTTAATGTTAAATTTTTTTTATAGGTAATAAGAATTTTATTAAAATGAGAAGAAACTCAATTAGGCAACGAGTATACAAAAGAATCCCAAAAAGAATAATAACACAAGTTAATGTTTAGCGAGGAATGAAACTAACAAGCTGACCAGTTCAGATGATGACAGTCACATCGAATATATTCACAATAGACGGATACAGGGCTCTCATACAGATGATCACAGATCACCTCTAATGAAACAATACTAAAGGACAGTCTCACAAGAAATCAAGGTGATTGTGGTCAAAGAAGAACTGATAGGTCTGGTAGCAGTAGCAGTACTTGCAGAAGTAGCAGTCATAGGAGTATAGGACTACTGCTGCTTAAAATGTTGGGGACAGCTAAAGGCTAAATTAACTAGAAAGGCATACCTGGTACATTATTTCTTCCACCTCCAAGCACATAGCTTCAAACTTCTGGTATATGTTACCAACCCAGGTAATACCTTTTACATCCATTGCGACCATACATAAACCTTGTTAGGACAGGTTTTGGACTTCTTCCACTATGGTGTGGTAATGAAAAGATTCCTTCAGTTCTTACTGCAAGAGCTAAAGCAGGAAATTAGATGATACATAGGTAAAGCTAAAAAGAAACAAATTACTAAGCTCTGTTCATTAAACTGCGATATTGTTTACTGAACTATGATATTCTAGCTAAAGAAAAATGTCAGTAGCATTAAACCTATAATATATATAATCCTAACTGTGCTATCCATATCTAATTCAAAGACTGAAGACTATAACAAAAAATGAAAAAGAAAAACGAAAGAATAAAATATAGGACTTCCACAAAGGAAATACATGTTGGCTATAGCAATCATTTCCATACAGACCCAGCTGACATACGGTACACAGCCAAAAGAACAGATTGTAAAATGATTAATTAGAGAGAGAGAGAGAGAGAATAGCAGGTCTACCCAATTTCCAGTTGGAAAGAAAAAGCATGCAACTTCTAATTGAAAATAAAGAATCAGCTTGCATAGAAAAGAGTCACAATATGGTGACTTAAAACACAACCATAATTACTGTGTTCAGATAATAGTGGCACTTTTGCTAAAGTTTACATCCACCTGTGTCTTGACTGCAAAATTAAACTTGAAGCAATAACAAGATCCTCCAAGATCATGAAGGAAATCAGCTGGCACACCCCCACGCAATACAAGCCATCAAGTCAATAACCAAATAATCCTTCATTGTAGCATAATAGCTAAGGAGAACCTAAATCCATAGGCCAGAACCACATAACATCATCAACCATCATTGTTGTCATACCTTTTATACAAGCCGTATTGGTGTACAAATAAGAATGAAATTATTTACTTGGTCTCTTACAAAGTCATTCATGAAAAATAGCTAATGTCTTTGCTAATGCATTCATGTGTAATTTTCTGTACAGATGTGAAGTTTCCTCTTTGCTGGTAAAGTATCTCGGACTTTGAGAGCTTCCTATAAGGCCAAGCATATTTGGGACGGTATTATTGAGAAGATAGTGTTGGTTGGCTAGTTGAAAAATGATGTATTTCTCCAAGGATGATAGGGTTACCCTTATTAAGAGCATACTTGCCAATTTGCCTACGTATTTCATGTCCCTCTTTCCTCGCCCGACGAGTGTTGCTAATCGTATTGAGAAGCTCCAGCGTGATTTCTTATAGGGTGGGCTAGGTGATGAGTTCAAATATCACTTGGTTAGCTGTTCCAAGGTTCGTTTGTCGTTCTCTAAGGGAGGATTGGAAATTCGGAACTTGCTAATATTCAATCGTACTCTTTTAGATAAATGGTTTGGCGCTATGGGCTTGAGAGATAGGCTTAGTGGAGAGTGGTGGTGGACACTAAATTTGGCAGTTCATGAGGCGGGTGATGTTCTCTTGGGCCTTCTGGAGTGTTTGGGTGGGGCTATGAAAGAATATTAGAAACAGTTGGGAGAAATTTTCGTGTCATACTAGACTTGAGGTGGGAGATAACTTCAAGGTTAGATTTTGGCATGATCGGTGGTGTGGGGATGTGGCTCTAAAGGAAGCTTTCTCAAATTTATTTGATATTGCTCGTGCAAAGGACACCTCTGTTGCGACTCACTTGGAGTTTTATGGTAGCTCAAACCAGTGGAATGTGAGCTTTGCAGCGCAGCTCATGATTGGGAGGCAGATGTCTTTGCCTCATTTTTTCTAGTGTTGTACTCAGTTAAAGTGAGACGAAGAAGTGAAGATAAGTTGTAGTGGGTCCTCCCCAAAAGAGGGTTGTTTAAGGTTAAATTCTTCTATTGTTCCTTGGTTTGTTGTGAAGGTTGCCGCTTCCTTTGAAAGAGTGTGTGGCGGACTAAGGCCCCTTTGAGGACGGCCCTTTTCAGCTTTTCACGTGGTCGATGGCTATAAGTAAGATCCTTACCAAGGATCACCTCAAGAAGCAGCATATCATTGTGGTGGACAGATGTTGCACGTGTAAGAGAAATGAGAAGTCCATGGACCATCTTCTTCTTCATTGTGACATGCCTTGGGTTTTTCTAGACGTATAGTCAATCTGTACGCTTGTTGGTGGAGCTCTAATAGTCTGCGGAGTGCTGCTATGTGGAAAATGGTGCCTACGTGCCCTTTATGGTGTTTATGGAGGAAAATAAATGACATAAATTTTGAGGACCGGGAGAGGACTTTGGAAGAGATTAAAGCCTTATTCTTTAAAACTTTGTATCTGTAAACAGCTACTTATGTGTCTCCTTTAGTTATAGTGATTTTCTTGTTCTTTTTGCTATTTCTAGTTAGGTGTTTCCTTATGTATATTTCTTGTGTAATTAGGAGCGTCTTACGCTTTCAATGATATTTGTCAATTACTAATGAAAAATAAATAAAATTAATTTTAACTCCCACATGATAAGAAAAAGGTAAAAGGTCTCTAGAAGAAATTATATAGATGCTTTTGTTAGATATTAAGTTTCAAACATCACCAAAAGCTCTACAAAATTCCACATTTTCCCAAGACATATTTCTCAAAGATTAACTGATAGTTTTAGTAGACTAAAATATCCTAGATGCCACCATCGAAAAAAAAAATGCTATTTCTTAATATGCCAAAGAAGCATCTGCAGAAGGTAACACAATTAACTAGGATTGCTACATTCAATGCCAATCAACAAACTGTACAAAGTTACCAGGTAAACCACACTTTTCAGTTCAAATTTTCTCCATAATGCACTGATTACACTGAAAACCAGTGTGATTCAGTATCCACAATAACAGGTTTAAAAAGGCGGGCCATGGACATTTGCTTTAAAATCTTTTTCCTTTTCTTTAAAATTTTAATAAAAGGAACAAGATTAGAGAGAGAGATCTACCATTGCATTCCAACTCTCTCTCTCTCTCCCCACCGCGGGTCCTTTCTCTCCTCTTAAAACCACGACAACAAATAAATACATAAATTAGAAAATATGGTAGTCGATCAGAACTAGTACAATGTTTTCACTATTTTCCTCCTCAAAGAGATCCTGAAACTGATTAGTGCCCATCAAGCTTGAGCCCACATAAACACCACACCTACATTATTTTCATGCTTGTTGGGGAAGGGGGGAGAGCATTTTTGCATGTAGTTTACTTAAGACAAGACGTAGAAGTCGTAAATTCACATTAAATCCATCAAAAATTAAAAAAGAAAATAGTAATCTTCTAAGCAACCACATCAGTTAGATATAAAGCTGAAAGCAACAGTATGCGCAGAAAGAGATAAAAATTTCACGGTCTACAGATGGCCTATGGAATAATTTGAGCTCCTGATGGGTACAAAGTTACCAATGGCAGTGAAGTAATAGTCAAGACATCTCATACTAATTGACATGGATCAAGAGATAGGTTATCAAGGTAATATCAACGCATTTAAGGCCATTGATGAAACCATCCCCTGATATCATATAAATAACACTGACATGCGTGCAGGAATAGCTAATTGTATCGAACGTAACACCAACACTTTAAATAAAGTCGACTCTACTCTCCATTTCTTAAGTCTAAACAATTCTCCATTAAATGGACTACAATTGTAATTCCAGCAGGCACGCCATGTTTCAGATTAACTAAGTGTCATTAAACAAGTACCACACTGTAGTTTGTTTCACAACAAGAACATCAGATAATTACTACATATTTAGAGCAACAAAACGACTCCCTAAACAGATGCTAATAACTTTTAGCAATTATCACTTGCTGAAAAAATCAAACAAGTAACAGGATGAGGCATCATGTCATCAGGTATGATCAGGATGCCTCATTAATGCCTTGAAGATTACAAGTTCAAAAACGTTTGGCTTGCTGTAAACTTGCAAAGCCCCAAAAATATTGAACCTGATAACATGGTGCCATTTTTCACAGATAGCCAAATACATGAAAAAGAGTTCACAAATTAATTTTGGGTGCAGTGGTAATTCCATCACCATCACAAAGGAGTGTTGATGGCTGATCATTACTCTGGAAACGCAACTACTAGCCTTATCATTTATTCAAAAAACAAAAAGACAAACAACCCACCATAGGAAAACAGTAGATAATACCAACAACTGGTCATTCCCCAAGAATTCCGATTAAAAAACCAAAACTTCCCATCAAACCCATCAAGGAATTTACTACATACAATCCAAAAGGTCAACGACTTCACCCCCATATTCCATAATTTTACGACTAAAAATAAAATAAATTACCCAGAAACAAAACAAAAAGCAACAAACTAATTTTATACCACTTTCAGCTATTTTCAGTCTTTCAGAATAAGCAAGAAAAGAAGAACTACAAAGTTGTTTCAGCAAAAGCAGAAAAGCTGAACCACGACAAAACTGCTACAAAAGGGATAACGGACTAAATATTCAATTAACCAAAGGAAATATGATTAAGATATAGAAGCCCTTTTCATATGTATGTATAAAGCTGAAAATCGAAGCTTCAGAACTTATTCATCAAAAAAAAAAAATTGAATTCATCAAAAAAACAAAAAAAAACAGGAAGAAGAAGCTTCAGAACTTACGTGTTGTGAGAGATGGTGAAAACCCAGAAAGCAAAAGCCTGAGAAGTGGAAGACTTTATATATATAAAACACAATTCAGGCCGTGTAGTTTTTTAAATAGATAGAGAAATAAATATAAATAGGTGGAAATACTATGAGGGAGAGGCACGGTTCTATGCGCTTCTTCAGGCCGTGTTAGTTTGACACGTCTCGTCATCTCAAAATTAGATAGAAAAATAAATAAGAGGGCCAAAAAGCCCTAAAATGTATTGGTGGCCTTTTCTATTTCCTTTTCACTTTTCTGGTGGGTGGCCCCACAGTCCACATTCCAGATTATGTATTGAGTTTCTTTTTGTTTGTTTCTTTTTGTTTTTTTTTTTTTAAAAATAAATAACATAAAAAATTATTATATTTTTATAAAAAAAAAATAATAAATTGAAAAAATAAAGTATTAGGGATGGCTCTTGACTAGCCTCAAGAGAGGAAGTGGCCGGGGTGGTCCCTCTTGGCTTACGAACACCCCTCAATCCAAATGAGGGGCGCCAACTCAGATTTTTTTTTTTTTAAAAAAAGAAGGATTTAATAGTATTTTATGTAATATTTTTTATTTATTTAAGAGAAAAATTACTAGAGATATTAAATATAAAATTTTAATAGACTCAGGTACTAAATTGACCAAATTAAAAATTTGGTCTAAAATACAAAATTCAAAATAAAACATAAGAAGGTTCTGGAATACTTTCCCTTTCTTTAATGGGATCAAAATTCTAATTATGATTTTCCTTTTTGGATTTTTTTCCCCAACCATTCTGGTTGGTTCCTTTCTTTGTTTGGTTTGGGGATAATAATTGGATAAGATATTTTTTGGATTTGTGAATAGTGAATAAACGATATTTAATAAAGTCCATTTAAAGGTTAGGATTTGAATTTAGGATGTTGGTGGATTTGAGTTAGAATTACATTTTTTTTTTTTAATTATGAAGTTAGAAAAGGAATTTTAAGAAAGAAAAATCATTATAAAATCTTGAAGTAAGAGTCGATGCTGTTTTAGCTTAGAAGGAAGAAACTCGGATAATACAGTTGTACAAATTGTTGGATCCTTGGCCTAATTAATTTCCCAACAGAGCTTAATGCAGGTGTAAATATAATATAATCATATGGTCAAGCCATTTACAATACAAAAAATAATAATAATTGCAAAAGACAATTTAATAATGAAAGCAGCAATGATTATATATATATATACTTTTCAAGACATGTCTTATACTCCATGAAAGCACAAAAGCATTTGCATTTATATGCACATGCATCTCACATCACGTCATCTTTCTTCTGAGTTTTATGTGATTAATCGATTAGTATTTGGCATTTATTTCCTTTTTGTTTTTTATGTTTTTTTTTTTGGTTCTTTTCTCCAGTGATAGCAACAAGTTTGTAATAACAACAATTTGCAAGAAAAGTCAATGATTTTTTAATAAAAGTTTTCCTGGAAATCCAATGCAAGAACAAGAACTCCATCCTACATCACCAGTATTTATGCATGGTTGGGCAATGTTTTAGATGAAGAATGATGATTCAAACAAGAAGAAGAGTGTGAGAATCCGATCTGCACTTGACAGATAAAACTCATTGCCTTGGATGAAGAGGTTGATGGATTGGGATGTTGCAGTGGAAATGGGAGGAGGGAGACGGATCAGGCGAAAGAAGAGGCATAATTTATATTACTTGGCCTGACGGCAGTCTACTTGATTCTGCAGTGTATCTTGTCTATTTCATAACAATTCTGGATTTTGTGAGAAATAAATAAATAAATAAAATCACTTTCAGACTTTAGTCTCTAAACTAACTCCAAATTGTGTAATATAACAAATATTTACCAGATCAACGGAAGTTTTGAAGTGTAAATTCAACCTAATCCATCACAAACCCCAAACCATTAGAGAGAGAGTGAGAGAGAGAGCGAAGAATTTGAGCATTTAATTATAAACATGTCAGCATCACAGACCATGTCACCCAGCCGTTTGAAAATCCCCGAAACCATCATCTGGAATATCCTGTATGCTGTGGTTTTCAGGAGAATTTAGGTCTTTAGCTTCTTCTGTTGCTGATTCTGGGGCCTCATCTTTAGAAGTTTCCTCGAGATTGAACTTTGGGGGCACATTTACTGGAGACTTCTGAGCAGTTGTAGCGGGTGAAAGTGGACCTGGGGGTGGCGGTGGTAGTTTAATAGAAATTATGGGCTCTTTCCATTTACCCTTTTCCTCGGAGGGATTGTTCAGACCCTGCTCAAAAAATTTGGAATTCCCACTGCATCCACTTTTCTGTTGACACCAAAAAGTGTGAAACTCAATCAAAATGCTGAAAATAGATAGCAATCAGTCAATCAACATAATTGACAGTTAAATGCAAAAGGCTTACGCTGTTCTTTATTTGGAGTACAAGAGTCTCCCCATCTTTTAAACTGTAATCAACCAAAGAAGCTTGCTGGTAATGTTGTTCCATCTCTTCTGCAGTTTTCTTTTTGTTCAGATATCTTCAAAACATTTTAGGGTACATTAGTTTACTTACATTCATCTTCTAAGCCAATGTGTATTAGAAAACCAGCAGTTCAAACCACTGAGATTTGTAGATAAAAAGCATAGGATAAAATGGTAAAATTTGCATATAGTAGATGGGAAAATACTTCATGTGGTCATGCAGGGCCGCCTGGAAATCATAAGCTTCTGTTCTTTCTCGAAATCCTAGGCCAATGAAAGCATGCCGAAGCCGACCACCTGCATGACTTCTGGATGAATCAGGACCATACTTAAAAAGATAGCTGGAAATAGAAGGAAGCAAAGAGGAAAGGCATATATAGTATCAACAAAAGAGTTAAAGACACTTTTTACATGTGCATCACAGCAATGATCACATATCGGAAACTAAAAAAATTAAAAATTTGAGGGGATCAAAACTTAATTTTTAAGTGATTATAGAGGTATTTTTTTTAAAAAAAAAAATGGAAAAAATATCGTGGCTTGGGGGGCCACCATGTAGCTCTGCCCCTGGGTCTGAAGGGTCTGCACCATTCTTTTCCCTTGGAAGAGTGGTGCTAGGGTACCAGGGAAGGTTGGTTTGTCCACCATGGGAAAGATTCTGCCGGTGAATAATCTTATTAAAAGGAACATTATTATAGTAGATTGGTATTGCATGTGTAAATCTAATGGTGAGACTAATTGGTCACTTGTTGTTGCATTGTACAGTTGCGAGGAGCTTGTGTTCACATGGTTTTTCTTTCTTTGGGATTCATTAGATGATGCTACAGAAATTTGTTGAAGCACTTCTTTGTTGGAAGGGGCGAACAGTTAAATTAAAGTTATTTGATATGAAGCGCTGCTCCCCTATGTATTATGTGGACTATTTGGCGTGAACATTAATCAGAGTTTCAACAGGGAGGAGATTTCAGTGGACAAGATAAATCTTGATCATGGGTAAAATTACTCATCCTAAAGTGATTAAGAAAGACCCTGGGTGACTCTCAGAGTTTTGGAATTCTGCTCCTGTTTCCTCCAATGGAGAAGCCTTTTGGGTACATAATCTTCCTCTAGTGGACAAGACTTTTCGGTACATAATCTTCCAGCAGGATGTTAGCTGCACAACCCATATCCCATAACCTTATCATGTCAAGTAAATGAAGACGATGTGAAGTACATTAACACTTTTAATCAAGCACCTCAATGAATACATGTCAAAACACCACTACTCCTCGTATCCTTTTAATGTAGCAGCCACTTGGATTTTAATATCGAGAGCTAGTTGCTTCTTCTTCTTTTTCACTTGGTTAGATTGAGGTATACAATGTGATTATGGATATGGCTACCGTGAGCTGAATGGCAAAGTTGTATTTGTTTGGCTTATCACAAGCAGTTTGGTGATATTAGGGTGCGTTTGGGTAAGCGATTTCGTAGACAATAAGTGCGATTTTAAACCAAATCGCAAAAATTGAATTGTTTGGGAACTGCGATTTTAAAAAATTGCGATTTGAAAACGCAGAAAATCTGCGATTTCAAATCGCAGATAAGTAGGTGCTTTTTTGAAAACGCAGAATTTTAAAACGCTAAACTGCGATTTTAAATGTCAAACTGCAATTTTGCCAAACGCTAAACTGCGTTTTCAAAAATCACGTTTTCAAATCGCACTTTTTAAAATCGCTATTTTTGAAATCGCACTTTTTAAAATCGCAATCCCAAACAGGCCCTTAGGCTAGGAAGTGTTAAGTTGTCATATTAATTTGAAAAATTTAAAAATGTCTCTGTCACATAAACTAGTACTGGCCCATATTGGCTTGAGTAGAAAAGTTTGACTCTATGGTCCTGTCAATTGAAAAACCCAGACCGGGACCCTATGGTCCCTATACGCATAACAGCAGCAGCTCCATGTATGTGACAGGCGATGAGTGTTATCCTCTTTAACAAATGTGTTCTACCTTGAGAAAACCCAGATCAGGTGAAGGCAGGTTCTCATTACGAGCATCATTAGACATCAGTTACTATAGAAGAATTAGTTTACTATAGTGGCAAGCCTTGACTGTTTTGTCTTGTTCTTCTTAGTTTTTATCTCCTATCTTTCCTCTAAAAATTTTAAGTTGGGGAGGGGGGAGGAATCTAACTTGAAATTCAGTTATGGATGGTAAAAAGCAATTTAAACAATCATTTCAGTTGTTATAATGTGTTAAACAGGAAAATAGAAATATAACTGTTCAGTTAAAAAAAAAATATATGAAACAAGAGATAGGCAAAGTAGCTCACCAATGTTCTCTTCTATGCGAAGAACAAAATATCTGCAGAAGAAATAATGTTCATTTAGACATCCTCCAGATACGAAATTGCAATATTAACATTTAAACAATGTAACGGCACGGTCCTTCAACATTTATAGTTCAACAAAGAGTGGCTTTGACTTCAATGAGAAATAGAATCAACCTGCTGCTATCAATTACAGTTTCCACTGGATGCGGCTCTCCATTTCTCAAAAATGCCCGAGCATATAATTCACCTATTTTGTATATATATATTGGATTATTGTAAAACAAAATAATAGATATTACTGAGGTATATGTGCCATTCCGTTGGCTCCTCAAAGCAACTTAAAGATGATCTTACCTGTGGTCTTATCTTCAAGTCTGATAATGCACTCTTCTCCCTTACTAATAACTTTCAACACCCCGTCCCATGCCCATTTGTTTACATCCCACTCATCAGCCCTGCAACGAACTTGAAAGATATAAGCATCGATCTTCAATTTCTGGTAAACAGAATTTTTAGGAGTAAACATTGCTAATAATGTAGCTTCTAGGATACCAGAAACTACTTTCAGAACAAAAGTCCACATCATCATGAATCTTCAATACTTTCCAATTTTTCTTTCTTTTGAAGAGGCAGCCCCCGTGCGGAGGGTGGGGAAGAAATTAACAAGCATAGCAGAAGAAAAAAGAAGAACCAGAAAGCTAACAGCATAAAGATGAACATTTCCTTGTAACTTGGGACATCTTACCCTTTCCACATTTTTCAGTTATTTTTTAATTGCAATGGAGATGATTTCAAGTACAAATTGACCAACACAGAATTTTAGGTAGACAAAAAAATATCATCAACTTTAAGAATTGGACAAAGTATAATAAGGGTATGTTTGGTACACGGAATGACTATTCCATTACAAAAAATGAATATCGTTATTAAGAACGGAACAAGTTGAATAAAAAAAATTTGGTGTTAGAGTATATAGCTATTTCATTTCCCTACCTTCCATTTTCAATTAAAGTTATTCATTTTTTTAATGGAATAGCTATTCCGTGTATCAAACATAACCAAAGTGAATTGGCTTCTTATTGAGCATAGAAAACAGTATAAATGTCCATATTTCAAAAGTAATCTCTAAAGATATAATAAGTTGAGGAAAAACCTGTAGGAAGCTACACTTTTCCTTGGGGGTATCTGCAAAACAGCAAAAACAATCTTACGAATAAGCTCAACATAAAAAAGTAGCTTGAAAGTCATCCATAAAAATAAATTAAATAGAAGTGGCAAATTAGTGGGATGTAGCAATCTCATAACTGAATACGTAAAATCTTTTAATAAGTAACTTAACACCCACAATCCTGTGTGATTCTTGGAATTGCTTAAACTGCATTAATCTAGCAAAAAATTATTCAAATCTAACAAAAAGCTAAAGAATGACACACGTATCAAATTATTTTCAAAATCCATTGTTAGATCCACAGTTGAGAGGATGATATGCACATAAGAATGACAAACATTCCTGTCAGAAAAAGGTTAATGTATTTTGTTGATGTTACACATCCATTGCCACTTATGCTCATGCCAAAACACACCAAACTTGAAAGACAAGGCCATATATTTCTTGTACCCAATCCCAAATTCAGTCTTTAACAACTTAAAACCTCTTTTCACCCAACAATACTAGAAAACAGTTCAAACCACAATCTTGATTATTACATTAATAGTCATCAAGAAAACTCAATGAATTATGAAAATCCTATTGATTGCAAAGTAGCCCTATAACGAAAATACACACAATAACAACAGAAAGAACAAAGCATGCTATTGATTGCAACGAAACCCATTAACAGAAGTGCAACACAAATTCGGCGACCTCAATAAATTATGAAAATTTTACTGAATTCGAAGAAACCCATTATCACAGTTACTGCCAAAAAAAAAAAAAAACAGAAACTTAATGCCTAATGAAAATTATACTGATTTCAAAGAAACCCATTTAGAGAATCACAACAAAAACTCCAAAAAAAAAAAATTCCAGATTTTACTTACGATGTACACGTAACATTCAGGGACTTGGAAGAGAACAAGCTCTATTGCTTCAGTTTCTTCATTCTCATCCACACTTTCCTGACCCTTGGATTTCTTCTCCTCCTCGTTTTCCATGAATCAGAGAGAGAGAGAATTTGATAGCAGAGAAATGAGAGATTGAAGAGGGTTTGGGATCTGGAGCTGAACTTGAGGGGGACTAGATTGTAATTCGGTGAAATTCTTTTGGGTTTTTGAGGACAGAGAGATTGACAGGAAGGAAAGGTCGGTGTCAGTTTCCTGTCTCACGACATGGACGAAGCACCAAAGAGAGGAGTACCAAATCAGAGTCCTGTATAGCATATTAGAGCCGTCTGATCAGAGTCGTGTATTTGATGGGACTTGTTGATTGACAGAACAAAAGTCAAACATGTTGATGGTCTTGATGGAGTCAATTTTTGGAGTTTTGCTTGATTTTTAAGGAATATCAGCTGGATTAGTTGGGAATGGATCATGGAACATCCACTAGGATAGTTATTTAGGAAGGGAATAAGAGCATACCAAATTTAAACTGTGATTGTATACCCAAAAAAAAAAAAACTATGGGCTTGAAATTTTTTTTTCTATTTTTTTATGGGGAAAAAAAGAAAAGAAAAAAAATGTTGAGTGTTATATGCTTTCTACAAATTCAGTCTAATTCAAAAGAATGAGTTCTATATCTTTGCTTGTGAGTATTATTTTATTGAAAAAGTATTCATACTTCCTCATAAATTATCGAACAATTTACAATAACTCCAAACTTTCGAATGAAATAATACACTCTCAAGAAAATTGCAATATATCCTTTTTATCTCGTAAAAAGATAAAATGCTCCTAAATTTCTATATAAAAAAAAAACCTCTATTAATTCAACAAAAAAAAAAACCCACAAAAAATGGTGAAGGCCCACGACAACTGCCATGGGTTACAAGTTTTTTTTTTTTTTTTAATATTTCTATTTTTTTAAGAGTATTTTTTGTAATTTGGGGGACATTGCTTTAATCGAAAGTTTGGAAGATATTGCAAATTGCTTGATAGTTCGAGGGAATGTATGTGTACTTTTTCCTATTATTTACCAGACATGCGGTTTGTACTTGAAATTTGGTCTAATGTTATGGATGAGTCGGGTTAGCTTGCTTGTGGACCTGTGATATTATATTGTTCTTTTTAAATGTTTGGATAAATTTTTCTTTTAAATTGGGTTAAGAGAATTTCTTGTAATTTAGTCTAGTAAATTGACATAGGTCCAAAGTATATGCGCCCATGTCAATTTAATAGACCTGATTGGATAAAATCCTTCCAACCCAATTTAGAGAAAAAATAAAAAATTGTCATGTTTGTTTTACCATTTTTTGGCCTTTAAAAAGATAGGTTTTGATTTGATTAAAACTACGGTTTTTTGGTACCAAATGTGATTCAAAACTGTCATTAAAAATATGTTGAAGCAAAATTTTGGATGACCGGATGGGCAACGGGGCTCCTGCAAAACAAGGAAAATGGTTAGCAAAAAATCGAAAGTACCTAAGGGACGAGGACACTCCAGTGCTTCAATCAATAAATTTTTTCTAAAGAAAAAACTGAATGGAGAGAGTTTTGGGATAGAGAAGAGTTGTTTCCTGAGCGGTTCAACCTTCGAGCCTTGCAAAGGGCTTGAAGAAAACTGTGAAGGACAAGGGTGGTCCTTCAGGGAGCAAGGAGTCGAAGGTACCTATAAGGAAGGTCGAGGGTTGGCCAATAGAGGTTCGGCAAGTAAAGGCCAAGGTAGGGTATGAGTGGATCCCCCTCCATTGTGCTCTCACTTGTGGGATACTAGTATCGAGGTGAGAGCTCCATGGAGGGAGATCCACTCGTACCCAACATTGGCCTTTACCCCCCAATCCTATACTAGCCGGCAAACTGCCCTCAACCTTCCTTACAAGTACTTTCGGCTCCTTGCTCCCTGAAGGACAACCCTTGTCCTTCATAGTTTTCTTAGAGCCCTTTGCAAGTCTTCAAGGTTGAACTGTGTGAGTAGCCACTAGCCACCCTTCTTTCTTGTCATGCTCGCTTGCACATTTGCCAAGGTTACTTACGGCGCAATAGCTACCTCCTAGCGTTCGGAGGTGAAAGGACTTGACTTGGGATCCTTCTGGTGGCTTTCTTGCATCAAAAGTTTGTCGTTCTCTAGATGCCTAGTGAAGATGAGAAGCCCATCATGCTGTCGGGTGCCGACAAGGTTTGCATCAACGAAGAGATGCTAAAAATTGGCCTTCGGATTCCTATTCGAAACCCCATTCGAGAGGTGCTATCGAGGCTCAGCCTTGCACCCTCAACAACTGGCGAATCCTACTTTTGTGCTCTGTCTATTCGACGGCCTCTAGTTGATGGCTAGGGAGTTCTTACTCTTTTATACTCCCACTGTCCATGCCGATGATATATGGAGCTTCCAAGGCCGTAAGGGTGGTTGCTCTATAATATCCGTCTCAAAGTGGATCTCGAGCAACAAGAAGTGGAAGTGGTCCTACTTCTTTATTTCGAGGAGTGGGTGAGAGTTTCGCCAGTGGGACAATGCGACCCTCGGCCGATCTGTTCCATTTACAGTGAACTGCCAATTGAGGAGTCTTGACAAGAGGTTCCTTGCCAAGTCCCATCTAAGCGCTGAGTAGAAAGCTCAAGCCGAGAGAGTCTTGGACTAGGCTTAGAAGGCCAAGGTATCCACCAACAAGCCTAACTTTTGTGACAAGCGACTCATCATGGAGAATTTAGAAGAGTTCCTCCTATACGAGGGGCTAGGCAAGAAGAATGCAGGTAACAGTGAAAAGAAATGAAGAGAGAGAGTTATGACAAGAGAAAGTGAGAAAGAAGGTAAAAATAAGCAAAAATGAACCACCAAAGCCCTTATATAAGGCTCGATGCGCAACCTGGAGGGAGTTTGAAATTAAAAATTTTGAAAATTTCATGGAAACCAATAAACCTTTCGCCGCTCTTGCCACTTAGCAAAAGGAGAACCACTCTGCTAACATCATACAATGAGTTATCATAATGCCGAATCATTACCCCCTTTCTTGGAAGCCAACACGATCAAGCAGCGCAATCAAGGCGCATCCTCGATACTCTCCCCTTAAAAGACAGGCTCGACAGAAAGGTGTATTTAATGCATCGTCGCAACCTACCATATGGAAAAATGTGCACACATTAGGGAATGTGACCCATTATCTCATGCTCTTCGGCCTTTTTACCCTAAAAGAACTAACTGATGGTAAACCCCCTTCTTGCAACGGTAACCCATGGTTATTCGACAGTAAAATGTCTTTGCGGACCACGGAGGCTAAAGGCAATAAAGTGAAATTCTCATTACTTGGAAAACCGAGTATGGGAATTGTGGGGGGAAACTGATGATACCATTTACTAAGTCTTCTCAAGCCTCTCAAAGGCCTACTGTGACACCCGAAAAATTTAAATTTCTTAAATTCATTAGGGTTAATGGGAATGTAAGGTTATTAAGAGCCGAATTTTTGAATTTTTTTTTTTTTTTGGCTTAGATGAACGGTCGAGTAAAGCTCAACGAATGTTCAAGTGAATAGTCTAACAAATGTTTGTGTAGTACACGGAAACATTCGAGCACCACTGTTCACAGCAGGTCACATGGATAGTGTGTGTGTGTTAGGATGTACATAAACGTTCAGCCTAGTTAATGAATGTTTGAACTGAAACTCTAGAACCATTGGATAATAGTATACGAACGTACGGTACATTACCAACGAACGTTCGTGTCCTGCCTAGAAAAAATAAAATAACTTTTAGTTTATAACCACATGGACTCCCCTATAAATACCCCCCCCCCCCCCTTACCTCACCATTTTACCTCATTTCCGCCCTTCTTCAACGTGTGAGTGTGAGGGAGTGACTTGAAGAGAGAGAATGAGCTCCCTTGATCTATGTTCTTCAAATGAGGTAACCTTCATAACCTAAGCTTGTTTCATTGGCATTGTTGTGTTATTGTCTTTATTTTTGTAGTATAAGTTCCTTAATTTTGAACCTCTAGATGGGTTTTGGTCCTAATGTTAAGTTAACTATAGCTTAACGATAGTTAAGTGGTTTAGGATATTGGACGTTTGGTGTTCGGAATGATTGTATTAATTGAGGTTCATTACCATGTTAGAGACCTTGTAAAGATCCTAGGATGTGTTGGTGAAGGTTTAGGAGGATTTTCAACCCATAATGACTTTATGTCAACCAACAAACATTCGCATCTCACAGAACAAACGTTCGAAGGCTTGCACAAAACATTCGTCCCTCCTAACCAAACGTTTGTGTAACAGGCAAAAAGTGTAACAGGCAAAAAGTCTATTTTGGTAGTTTAAGGCTTATAGTTGTTCTAGCTTAGCTTAAGACTGATGATAAGATCCTTTTACAGATTTGGACATTGTGGACTGTTAAGAGAACTACTCGATGGAAAATCATGACCAAGGTAAGTAAAACTCACACGGATACTTGTTATTATTTTTTTGCATAGCATAATTATTCTATGTATAAAACATGCATATTTACAATCACATAAAATATGAATTTTGATTACTATGAACTCTATTTTTTTGAAAATGATTGTGAATAAAAAGATAATGAAAATAATGAATTTATAAAAATGCATACATGAAAAAGATGGTGAAAGATTAAATTTGCAGCATATAACATAGTGCACTGTCTTATGCGAAAAAAAGGCTATGTGCTACTATTATTACAGATTAATCTTATGATCAAAGAATTTACTTTTATGTTTAGCCTTGGATCTAACGGTTGTTTTGTGACTAACACATCATTATTCAAATAGAGTTACGGTTACGACTTTGCTAATAGCGTGGGCCACCCGAGGTCGGACTCAGTCAGGTTGTTAGTATAAGATAGTATGTTTATACAATATCCGAAACATCATTATTATACCAACTGTTCTTTCGAGAACGCGCAAACCTTGCTAAGATAGGGTTAATATCTCGGATAGACCATATTGTTTAACATATGACATGTTTATTTAATATATCATGTATTATATATAATACATTACCATGACATTTATTTATTTAACAAAGAACATCATTCATATTACTGCTAAGATGGGGTTAATATCTTGAATAGACTATATTGTTTAACATATTACATGTTTACTTAATATATCATGTACTATATATAATACATTACCATGACATTTATTTATTCAACAAAGAACATCATTCATATTACTGTTTGTGATTTACAAATTTCTGCTAAATAATTGAGTTCACTAAATGATAAGTTGTACTTTATGTGTATGATTATTCACTAAGTCGTGAACTTATACTTATATTTTTTTCACTTGTAAAACATGTGTTATTTTATAACTAGTTTAGTTTCAGATGAATTTGGAGAGATGTTAGGTGTATTTGATGGACATCCTCATGATCATTTTTCAAGAGCTGATATAATGTCCAAGAAATTATTTAATAAGTTTATTATGAATAAATAAAAATAAGTTAATTTAATGCAGTAAACAGAATATAAGATGGTTATATTCTTATATTATGGGTTAGTATGGTAAAATAAAAACAAAGTGTTTTACCATTAAATTAAGGGCTTCTATAGCTTGTAACAAATGGTAACCCAAGATAAGAGAATAGAAATTGACAAAGTTGGGCCCAAAACATGTATTAAAATTGTATCCTTTTTGCTCCTCATCCTCATTAAAGCTATAGACACGAATTTTCAAGTTTTTCCATCACTTAAGCTATGATCACTTTTGGTCTCTTGAAGAAAAAAAAAAAGTACAGCCCCTCCTCCCCCCTTATTCACACCCAACTCCTCCTTTTCTCTCAACTATCTCTCATTCTCTCTTTCTCTTCACATGGAGCATGGTTTCAGACATGGTTTTGTTTCTCATCAAACATCATAGGAGGAAAGGCACCTAAAGAAGTAAGCCACGTGATTTTAGCTCCCAAATCCGAAAATTTTAGCCCTTTTCCTCAACTCTCTCTTTCATGTGAGCAAGGGTTTTGAGCTTGGGCTTTGGTTCAAATCAAGTCTACCATCATTTTTAAGGATTGTGTTTTGATTATCAACATCAAAGCTTTCATTTTACCGATTGATTTAAGGTAATGTCATGAAATCTAGGTTTTCTCTAAGTTAGGTCAAATTTTGGATGTGAGATTAAATCCTTTATATTGCCTTAGGGATTTTGTATGTAGTGAAATTATATGCAACATTTAAGCCTTAAGTTGTTGAATTAATGAGTTAAAACTTCAATTTCACAATTAATATAGTTTAAACATAAACTTCTAATTTTTGTAGTTTTGATTAATTTAGGGCTTTTGATGTTTAAACACCATGATTGCTATTTATATGGGTTAATTACATTTAGAGTGTTAATTTACCCTAGGTTTTCTATGGGTTCCATGGATAATGAATTTTTACATAGTCTAGGTATTATATGACATATTAGAATTAGAGTGTTGTTGTAAATGTTTTGTAAATGTATTAATTTGCGAGTTTTGTTATAAACCCTAGGATGCTATGAATTGCTTATGGGTTATTGAAACTTGTGCTTTTCAAATGTCATGGGTTATTTAGCCTAGAGTGAGTATGAGTTTATAGTTGTTATGTTTGGCAATGTGATTATGCAGCGGGTATTACTTAAGCATTTAACCTAGAGGATAATCGAGATCGCCAAGCGGAGAAGTAAGTATTTATACTTACTGAAGATGATACTCTTTTAAAGTGTTTTGTGTTTTTAATGTTTAGTAGATGTTTTAATGTACTATACAAATAAATGCTTTTTAAATGAGTTTGAAAAAAATGATATGATTTTTTAAAGAGCCAACCAATGATATTTTATGATAATATGTGTTTTTGATGCTTTTGATATTTTCATGAGATCTATAAATACTTGATGAGTGATTTATGATGATTTATTGTGGATTTATGAGTATGATAGATATATTGACATATTGAGTTTTATGACGTTTTATTTGCTATTTGCATTTGAGAAATGACGTATGGCTAAAATGTTTACATGATATTTATGAGCATATGTTAAAAAAGCATGAAAAAAAAACATGTGTTAAAAGAATTTATGGACCTTGATCATGGGGTGAAACCGTGTGTATTAGGACCTAAATTACATAGGTCGAATGATTGAATGTATGGATTTAAAAGAGCATGTATAGCATAATGAATTTATATTATGTTTTATGAGATAATTTATATGAGTTTTACTATAGACGTATCAATATGCATATGAGTTTGAATGGAACAGAACATATGTTTATCGTTAAGGTTTGTTGCATATGATGTTTTATTAGTCTTTATTTCTATATGTATTAGTATGCATATGAGTTTGAATGGAACATAACATATATATATTCTTACGGCTACATTTATATGAGATTTTATGTTTTATTACTTAGATATGCTTATATGTTTGTATTTCACCAAAATGAACGGAATGCCTGTATATAGGTGTAGCTGAGTTATATGATATATTTATGATATAGATCAACATGTATGTGTATACTTTTAAGCGGGAGACTGGAACATGCTTATACGTACTTAGCTAAATATTATGTTTCAACTAGTTTTGCAACTACGATGTTTACTTCATTAGCTACATTATTATTATTATTATTATTATTATTAAATGTCAAGTTCTTAGTAGTTGTTACTGTAAACTCTTATTAAATGATAAATTAGCTCATTGTGAAAAGTTAGTGGGTTTTTATTCACTGAGAACTGTTGACTCACTTTTCTCCATCTATGTAATCATGGATGATCTCTATGGTTGTATAGATTTTGTTGACGTAGGTTCTGAGAGTGTCGATGAGGATCTTGTGGCCTACTACTTGGGTTATTACGACTAATGTCGTGGGATGTTCCATCTTTTGTATAGACTAGTTATTTTAGTCTATTTTTGGTACATCACTATGATATGTTCATGATTAGTATTGATGTCTGTGGATCGTGTCGCATGTGACGTATTTTGTTTAGTCATTCTTTTGTTTATGTCACAATGGTAAACTATAATCATTAGCATTTTACTGTCAACTCTACTATGTTATTTACTCACATAATATATGTTTTCGCTGAGTTTATATTATATGTGTGATGTAACTCTAATGCAATAGATGTATTCTCGTGATACATTATGAGATATATGTATGACAGATGTGTTTCTATTACTATGTGATGATTGTTTTGGTTCATGTTTATATTATGTTTTCAAAAAAATAAATTTATTAAGTGTAATTATGAATTGGGTCATTACAGCTAAATCCGGTCTAGTTGAAGGACATGTGGGACAAGGATGAAGACACTCGCTAGGATATGATAGAAATTATCTTTACGCTTTACCTCTTAAAGACTAGGCCTTAGATCTTTTTACGTTATTTATGACTCCTAGATTTGGTTTGTAATATTTTGGTATTTTGATGACCAGTTGCTGACTATACTTTTATGAAGACTCTCGTTATCTATGTTATGCTGTTTTTAATTATACTCTGGTATTTCTATTGTGATTGTGGATTTAAATTAGTTGCTATCTTTGTATGTAAGTGACAAGTCTTCCATTGCAGGCTTTCTCCAGAGAGTGTGATATGCCTGAGTCTTATCCTTTTAAGTTAAGGCTGTGAGATGAACCATTAAATCATTTACCAGTTAAATGATTTGTTGAAGCGTTACAGTTGGTATTAGAGCCTTTGTGTCTTGAAAGACTATTGGATTTAGAAGAAATAGCTCTAGGAAGATGATCATACCAGAGTATAGGGTAGTTAGATAATAGGATACTATCATGAGGTTAATTGCTTGATTCTTTTCGAGACGGTTTTGACTTTGCTATTTATTGCAAAAGATGCCGCCTTGTAGAAACTCAGCTACTGGATCTAATGCCATAGAATTTGGCAAAGTAGAGGATAACACCCACCTGGAGACTGTGGAGATTTCGGTGCACAAGGCTATCAATTCGGATTCAACTCAGTTGCTAGCCATCGTCACTCAGTTGGTTACAACTTTGGCACAAGAGAGAGAAGCTAGGCAACCTGAGAAGGAATAAGGCTGTACATTGAAGAATTTCTGTAGCCACAGCTTCGACAACTTCAACGGGACTAGTGACTATGTCAGCTCTGAAAATTAGTTGATCGACGTGGATGCACTGACAGTCAGAAGATGTCATACATTGCCTTTAAGTTGTCTGGAGAGGCAAAAAGGCGGTGGCAAGCCAAGAAGGTCGTGTTTGTATTAGAGTTAGGATCAAAACAAGCCATCGCATATGAAATGTTTAAGGACAAGTTCAACAAGCACTTCTTTTCTAGAGTAATGCAAGAGGCCAAGGCAAAAGAATTCATGGACCTGGTCCAAGGAGGCATGATTGTGGCCAAATACAGGTCCAAGTTTGTACAACTGTCACGATTCGCTATCTACCTCATTCCAGATGAGGAGAAGAAGGCCAAGAAGTTTGAGAAAAGCCAAAACTCACACATTAGGACGATGATGGCCTGTTTTGACATTCAGAACTTCTCCCAACTGGCAAATCACGCATCCATTTATGAGGAAAGCCTGAGGGAGAATGTGGCGGCTATCGCAGAGCAGAGGAAGATGAGTTTTGTCCCTAGAACATCATCTGGTGCAGTTAGGCCTAGTAAGAGGATGGTTGTTGGTGGCCAACAATCTCAACGACCACCTCAAGGACGTGCTTCAGCTGCCCCTCAGTATCAATCACAGTAACATCAGAGGAACCAATCACCAACTCTATATTGGTAGTGTAATAAGGTCCAATAGGGATCTTTTAAGGTGGGCACAGGAGCCTGCTAGGTGTGGTCAATTCGGGCTCTTCAGCAAGGATTGCATGACAAATGTAGTAGTGCCTTAGCAAGGGAACACCCAGAAGCCCTTGGCTCTAGCACGAGTCTATGTGCTAGTACCGGAAGGACCTGAAGAGCGATCAGGCGTGGTGATAGGTACCATCCCTATTTTTTTATTTGAAGCATCAATTTTATTTGACTTTGGAGCTACCCACTCATTCATATCTAATATAACATGGTACACAGTCTTGTGCAGAAAAACGGCAATAGGTTATTATTATTACAAATTAACCTTATGGACTTATGGTCAAAGGATTTACTTTTATGTTTGATCTTGGATCCAATGATTGTTTTGTAACTAGCACACCATTATTCAGATGTGATCATGATTACGACTTTGCTAGAGTATGAGCCACCTGAGGTCAAACTCGATTTGTGACTGTACATCATTATTATGGCTTTGTCCTGGTATTATACCAGATGTTCTTTCAAAAACATATAAACCTTACTGAGAGATGGTTAATGTCCTAGATAGACCATATTGTTTAATATATGATATGTTCACTTAATATATATATAATGCATTACCATGACAGTGATTTATTCAACAAATGACATCATTCATATTATTGCTTGTGATTTAGAAATTTTTGCCAAATAACTAAGTTCACTAAATGACAACCTGTACTTTATGTGTATTATTACTCACTAAGTGTAACATCCCGACAAAATTATTTAACTGGTAAATGACTTAGCGGTAAGCCTCCCAACCTTAACCCCTCTAGGGTCAAAACTTAGGGATCATACATTTTCAAAAGAATGAGAGTTTACAGCGAAAGACTTATCACTTATAAATAATAAAGATAGCAACTAATACAGATAATAAAGAATACCATAATAGCAAAAGAAATATAATCATAAATATCATAAATAACATAAGTACTAATGTCTTCAAAATATGGTCAAAAATCTAGTCACCAAAATAACATAAAGATTACAATTCGAAACTTAACATATCATAATAACCATAACAAAATCACAGATCTTTTTGCTCAAGATAGAGCTTGTAGATCATATCAATCATGTCATGGTAAGGGTCGCTACGTGCAAACCATATCCTTACTAACCAAACCGACTCTAGCTTATCAAAGATTACTCGGAGGACATCCTCCAGCCGGACCAAATGACTCCCATTGATTGCCATCTTCAGTGCTAACTATCAAGTTGCATAAGATCAGAGGTATAAATGATACAATAGTAAGTCAACGACTTAGTGAATAATAATGCACATGTTATATGGGTCATCATTTGTGAACTCAGTTTATAAATTACAAGTATTGTTGTTCTCAGTTCATAGCATAAACATGTCATGAGGATGCAATATATTTATAATACATGATAAAATCAAGAACATGTGATATGTTAACAATATAGTCTACCTGAGATATTACCATTTCTTAGCAAGGTTTGCACGTCCCAAAGGACTTCTGGTACAATTTTGGTACCCCGGACATTGCACAAACATACCGTCTTATACTAACAGTCTGATTAAGTCCGACCTCGGGTGGCCCATATTGACTAGCAAAACTGTATCTGATGACCCACTCAAAGAATGATGTGTTGTCACAAACTTAATCATTGGATCTAAGGCCCTCATCATAAAAGAAACATTTGACCATAGAATCAACCCATAATAATAGTAAGCCCATGGTCGTTCTATTACACGTACCGGTGTACCATGTCATACAATACACTTTAATCTTTGCGTCTTTTAAATGCATGCTTTTCAAAACTCATCATTTCATTATCTTTGTCAAGTACAACCATTTTCACAAATAGAGTTCACAATTGAGAATAAATAGGCATTTCATGAGAGTTGTAAACATGCATGTTTTGTACATTAAAATAGTCATACTATGCATAAAAGTATAACAATAACAAGTATTCATGTGAATTGTTATTCACTTGCGTCGTATCGGGTAAGCAAGTATTTTTCCACAGGATCTCTGACTTTCGAATCTGAGAAATAATCTTATCATTAGTCTTATGCCTTGAGTTAAATAAGTCCTAGACTTCTAATAACTTAAAAGGACATTATATCCGATCATCGAACGTTTGACCAGAAGGGTTGAACGTTCCAAGCTTGCACATCGAATGTTTAACCAGGAGGGTCGAACGTTTGATAGGGTCCATAAACTCATTCTACCCAAGAAAAATAAAGGGTCTCATACTTCAAAAACAAGGTTTAAGGCATCAAACTTCTTAAATGATACAAAACCAACACAAACTATCTAAACCTCAAATAATCAAGACCAAAGCTAAACAACACATAAACTAAGACTCAACATCATCTAAACAAGGTAACAATAAGCAAATAACAACAAAGAAACGAATTAAGCAAAGATAAGTACCTCCAAAGCCAAAAAGTCTTCTTCTTCTCCAAACACTCTCTCTTACACACTCATAAATGTTCTTTGGATTCCAAGGCACGAGTGAACAGTGCAAAGAGGGGGTAAGGGGTCTTATTTATAGAGTTAGAACGTCTGGTTAAAAACTGTTGAATTTTTAGGTTCATCGAACGTTCTATGTATGACATTGAACGTTTGATGTACTATTACCCAATGGTCTTAGAGTTTTCACCAAACGTTTGATTAAAGCATATCGAACATTTCATAAAAGCATAGAATGTTTGATATTCTATGACATGTACATTATTATATCCAAGATATGATTAGAGGATTTTATTAACTTAATTATATAAATAATTAAGTAGAATTGATAACTAAGAGTAAAAAAAACGAAAGGTAATTAAAAGTAAGGAAAATGGATAAACACACATAAAAAGCTTTAGAAAAGAATTCTTGTGGCGTTCCATTCAAATAAGTAATTTCAGATTGACTGTGCTAGAGTAAAATGGTCATAACTTTCAATTCCGAACTCTAATTGAGTCAAAATTTGTGGCGTTGGAAAACTAACTCAAAATGCTACAACTTAGTGCTCTTAAAATTTTCCAATTCCATCATTTTGGAGGTCAAATGAGCTTGACAGTAGATGTCGTTTGCAGCTCGTCTATAGCGGCGTCTGGACGAGATCAGACAAAATCTCTTGTCTACAGTTGTCTGCAATTGTGTTTGGACAAACCTTGCTACTGTTCACTCAGTATGTTTCGTCTGTAGTCCGTCCGCAGCAAGGTCCGGATGGTGGTGAACTGAAAATGCGATTTTTTAGCTCATTTCTCACTTTTTCTGACTTTTAACAACCTGAAGCTCTCTCTTCTCTCCTAAGGTTTGCTATAAATTTTAAGAGTGTTATATTTTAAGGTTTTGTTTGTGTTTTTTAACACCGATAACACAGTTATCGGTGTTAGATTATCGTTCTACCAATCGTTTGAGGTAAATTCTCAAACCATATCTATATTCTCAAGATTGAGTTATACACCTTATACATGTTGCTTAATCTTATTATTTATCTAAGAATTTGTTATATTTGTGGAGTTTGAACATTGGATCGAAGTTTCTTAAGCTGGGACTTCGTATCTTTGAGGTAAGTGTTAAAGTTAGCTAAATTAGTTGAGTTTTGCTTAGAGTTTTACATGTTAATCCTAGAGATTCTCTATAGGTCTCAATTGGGTTATGTGCTCATGAGGTTATAAGCACTCATTGGTGTATAGAAGGGTGTTTTGAGCTATGAGTTATGCCTTATGATCACATGCAATGATGTATTGTATATTTATGTTATTAAGACTTGTCATTGGTGTCAATTGTTAAACATCGAGCAGAACATTGTGAGTATAATTACTCACTGAGAAAATATACTACTTTTATGCTTTCAAAAATTATATAAGTTCGAGCCAATTATATGTTATGTTAATGTTTACATACTGATATTTTAATGTCTTTGAATATGTTGAGAAATGTTTGATGAAATATGATTTTTATGAAATGATGTTAAATGTTACATGATCATGAAAGAAAGAAAATGAGATGTTTATTGCATGATTTTAAGCATGTGCACAAAGGGATGTATTGTCTTAATGAAAGTGAAGGGATGTAATGTCCTAATGAAAGTGAAAGGGTTTAATGCGCTGATGAAAGTAAAAGAGTGTAATGTTCTGATAAAAGTAAAATGTTATGAAATGTATTGAATATGAAAGCATGCACGACAAGTTTATGTTTTGATGAAATATATATGTATTATGTTTTATGGAATTTTATGTTACTTTTACGACTTGAGATTATATAAGCATAATGTTCCAAACAAATTTCATGAATATGATGTTTACCTTATCAGCTACGCAATTTTTATGAACAATAATTTATACACCAAATGTAGTTGTTATTGTAAACTAAGTAGATTGACTTATTGTGAAAACTTAGTAATTTCTTATACCACTGAGACCGTAGACTCATATATCTACCTAACGAATGTAGTTAACTCTATAATCGTCTTAGATAATGTTGTTGATGCAGGTAAGGAGGATCTTGATGAAGATCCAGTGGCTACATATTTGGGATATGACCGATGGCGATATACGCATGTTGATATTTTGTAAAGACTTGTATTATCTAGTTTTTGTAGTACATCATGATGTTGTATTTATATAAACAAATTGATGTATTTTGGTTATGTCATATGTGGTATTTTTGATAGCCCTTGTTTTGATGTATAACACTTGATGTAAAATAGTTATATATAGTTTATGTCAGCTCCTTATATTATATTACTCTCACAAGGATGTTTATTTAGTTTTCGCTACAATATTATGATTACGCTGATATGATATGCTCATGTTATGAGATAATGATGGCTTGTACGTATGTATGCCACTGTGATGATGCGCTTTTTTATTTCAAAAAAAAAATTATATATATGTGTTATGAAATCGAGTCGCCACACACATTGATCGAAAGTTTTCACGTGAAAAGTGCATCAGGACATGTATTGAACGTTTGAGCCTCATAATCAAACGTTCTATGAACATATCAAACGTTTCATGAACATACCGAACGTTCCATAGAATCTTTCAAACGTTCCATGGGCATCCAAAGCTCAAAAATAAGCCCTAAAACTTGTTAAATCTTTAGGGCATTACACTAAGTCCTGAACTTACACTTGTATCTTTTTTACTTGTAAAACATGTGTTGTTTTATAGCTAGTTTAGTTGAAGATAGATTTGGAGAGGCGTCAAGTATTTGAAGAACACCCTCCTCATCATTTTTGAGGAGATGGATCCGATCTGGTTGAAGGACATATGGGACAAGGATGGAGACACTCGCTGAAATGTGATAGAGATTGTTTTCATGTTTTACCTCTTGAAGACTATGCCTTAGATCTTTTCGCGTTATTTATGATTCATATACTTGGTTTGTAATATTTGTGAAATTTTGATGATCAGTCACTGACCGTACTTATTAAGACTCTTGTGTTTATGTTATGGTGTTTTAAATTTTACTTTGGTATTTCTATTGTAATTGTGGTAATTAGTTACAATCTATGTATGTAAGTGATAAATCTTCTGCTGTAGGCTCTCTCCAGAGAGTGTAATATCCCTGAGTCTTATCCTTTGAGGGTTAAGACTTAGAGACGAACCGCTAAATCATTCATCACTTAAATAATTTTGCCAGAGTGTTACATGTGAGATATATGAACAAACTTACTGAGAGTCTAATCACTACAAGAAGTCTCGAATTATGTGTATTATCAACTCCATTGTCCAAACAGCCTTCTCTAGACTTGACGTCATTTCTCAAAACATGTTTGGCAACCAATACCTAATTAGAAAGCTCACAAGCATGTGAAGGGCACAATCATAATTCATATTTGAAGGATGTTTGCCTAGCATATCCTTCAATTGAACATTTGAGAGTTTGCATAGTTCCATCTCAAGAACTTTAAGCTTATCTCACAAACAGGAGCTTTTGGCTTGCAAATCACCACACACATCACAAGAAATTTTTAATTTCGAGGCCAAGTTTTCATTTTCCTTCTCAATTTTAGTGAGTTTTTTGAAAACTCTCTTGCCAAACTTTGGCAACTTTTCAAGGAGACTATTATCAATACAATTAATATTGGTAGCCTTAGAATAGTCCAGTATACCAGTTGGGAAATGACTCCATGAACGAAAAACAGTCAAGGATCACATAAGAAGAAAATTTTTCTTTAAGAGTGTCTACTTGTTCTCATAGCAAATGAAAAATTCAATACAACAAGTGTTGTAGCGGTTCACCCAATTTAAACCCCTACATAACAGAATAACAAACAACAAACATAGTTTATGACATAGACATATATTAGAATATAAACCTTGTAGTGTTAGATTATCAAGCCAACAATACAATCATCATCAACAAAATGCACGACACAATATTTTGTTGACGAAGAGGAAAACCATTGCATAAAGGGAAAAATCTCTCTGGGCAGCCAAACCTAAGATTCAACTTTTATATTAAAGAAATAACTACAACACATACATAAACAATCCTCCCTAGTAATTTTACCATATACCAATGTAGGAAGACATGCTCCTCACAAATCTCTACTTCAACTCCTCGTTGGCTGTATCTTCAATTATCGAAACCTTACTAATCCCCATCGATAGACTTTACGTTGTCGCCTTGTTGTGCAGTCACAACACCATGTTGGCTTCTTCAACCCTCCAAGATATCCACACGATGATCTTCTTGGATTCTCAAGAAACTTGCGTAGTATCATGACAAGTTCTTGGACCAGACCTTTCACAAATTCTCTAGTAGTTACTCAATTTTAGTGTGACTGAGAGATGAAACTCTAAAGAGAAAGCAGTCCTTTATATAGAAAACTATTGACTACGGCGGCGACGTCCAAACACAGCTAGGGTTGATTGGCAGGTTAATATACTTGTTATACACTTGTCCAAACATTGTCTATGCCGTCAACGTAGTGAGTTAATGCATTCACCTTGGGAGTTTCATATGAAAGTAGTTTACAAAATAATTCGATATTTGAAATCTTCACTAGGGAAAGGATTGTTGTTTGCACGACATAATCACTTGAAAGTACAAGCTTATACGAATGCAGATTGGTCTGGATCAATTACGGATTGAAGATCTACTTTGGGTTGTTGCACTCTTGTGGGAAAATATCTTGTTACTTGGCGAAATAAGAAACAATTAGTTGCTGCTAGTTCTAGTGCAGAAGCTGAATCATGATCCATGGCCCATGGGATACGTGAGTTATTATGGTTGAACATTCTGTTGAAAGAACTTGGATATGATTTTAAGGAGCCTATGACATTATTGTAAAAACAAAGTTGTAATTAATATTGTTCATAATCTAGTCCAACATGATCGAACTATACACATTGTCAAGGAAAAATTGTGCAAAGGGTTGATTTGTACACCTTATGTGAAGACAGGGCAACAATTGGTAAATATTTTGACGAGAAGTATCCTGCAACGTTTTTCATTCCTCCTTGTGCAAGCTGAGCATGCAAGAAGACATCTTTGCCTCAACTTGAGGGAGAGTGTTGAAGAATAAACTTTCCCAAACAGCTGATCTATTGTAGCTAATTTTAGTTCTATTTATTTCTCATTGATTATATTCAATATTAGATCGTATCACTTTTCTATAAAAACGATGTAATAGTATCGAGTGATAACCAAGGAAAGTAAGAGTATTTTTCTGTTCTTCTTCCTCCATTTTTTTTATTCTCTTTCAATATGGTATCAAAACAAAGGTCATTGTCTCCATTATTTGCCTTTAATTTCAATTAAATATTCCACATGTTAAGTCCCACTTATTAAGGTGGAGTTTGAGCCCACACATGAGCAGAAATGTTAGAATATAAATCAAATGATTAAATCAATTATTTTCTATCAGCTTAAGCTTTGAGAATAAGTGTCAATTTAACGATTTAACAAAAAAAGAAGAAGTAGTTACTTAACACATGTTTCCATGATGACAAACTTGTATATTTGTGCTGCTAATTGTGGCACTTGTAACCAATGGTGTCCTCAGTTGGGTCATGTATGAGGTGTTAATGAGGTACTGTGGCAGTCAATGTCCTGTGTCTTGGGTCTGTCAAAACCGTTCTAATATTCACAAAACCAGCTTCTCTCATTGTTCCTTCAAGATCAGTCAAGTAGTATTCATCTAAAAATGGTTCAGTGCTCTTCATCAATGTAAACAGAACTGGAGACAATTCCTACAACAATTGACAATCAAAAATATAGCCCCATGTTAATCGATCTAGTTAATACTTCAGATTTTCAACTTTCTATTTTTCAAGATTTCATATAAACAAGTCAGTGAATGCCAAGAACGATAACTTTTTGTTGTTATAGTGAATGCTGTAGAAAGACCTATAAAATTTCATATTCTTAGATTCATTTTGTTGTGAAAACAATTACAATAATGCTCTGTTGTATTGATGACCAAAACCAGAAACATATTAGGTGGGGTCATACCTGAAGGATCTTTGACTTTGGCTGCAGAAGATAGCAAAAGTAACATGAGTGCTATTATAGCAGCAGAACGCATTATTATGACTTAAATTTTTTTCCCATGATAACTAACCGAATTATCTGTCACAGAAACTGTGCCTCCAGGTCGAAGGAGACGGAATGCTTCCTTCACTAAATTCACTATTGCTCTTTCAGGACATTCATGAAGCTGCATAGACATAAGGGAGTCAGAAGCACAAGTATCTCCAAATGTTTCTCATGACAGCCTTATGAAAAGCAAACTAAACAGATTTTTGGAGCACTGTTTTTTTTTTAATCCTGGAATTTTTCAAGTACCCAAGATCTTATGTCTTGTAGAACATCATCAAGGAGCATTCACTCTATTCAATGGTAACGGGCAACCAAACTATATTGTGATATGATTTTTGCATGGTGATCCACCTTGTTAGAGCATACCATATTTCCCATCTCTTCCCTTGCAAGGGTTTCTCGGTTTTTGAAGTAGATTTCTTAACGCATGCAAATGTATCTTTAGTAATATAATTACAATTTACCTCCTTATAATTAGGTCTAATAACATTTTATCTTCCTAACTTTAAAGAGTTACACTAAACCCCTTCCCCTTAAGGTTTTATATTTCAATCAACTAAGTAGTGTCACATCATCACCTACTTGACATTACAAAAGAAATGTATTAATTTAAATCTAACCACAAGATGCCACTTAATTGAAGAAGAAGATGAAAAAAGAGTGTGCAACTAAGATGTCAAATAGATAATAATGTATTTGAATATTAATTAAATGATTAAATATACAATTTCCTAAAAGCTTAAGCTTTTGGGACAAATTGTGATTTTACATGGTATTTGAGCAAATGACATGAGTTCGAACCTTGTTTATATCATTCACCTCATGTTCCAGTTAAATATTTTATGTGTTGGGCCCTACTTATTAAGATAAAGTTTAAGCTTACACGTGACGGAAAATGTTAGAAAATTAATAAAATGATTAAATTCAGCATTTACTTGGTTCACAAAATGTATAAACTAAATTCAAACTATAAAGGGGTTAAATACAACTTTTTAAGAATCAGGGAGAGAAATGGTAATTTATCCTAAATTTATAGAGAATTTTTTTATAAGTAATTTAATCTTATTGAAAAGTACAGATGGGCGCAACCCTAACACAACCCTAGCACATATGAAGTATACAAGAGATTCCCCTATTCAGTAGAAAAAGAAGAACAAAGATTCAAAAAGTTATAAAAAAAAGAAGAAGCAAACTATTCAGAGCTACTATCCATGTGTAAGGGGAGTTGGATATAATTTTTTTCAACTCTATTACCAAAGTCTCTCTATCTTCAAAGCTCCAATCATTCCGCTCTCTCCAAATATATTATATTAAACACAAATGAATCAATCTCCAAACTTTCAAAATGTCACGAAGCCCAGCCTAACCTCCCCAACTCATCAACAATTCTCTCACCCTTCTAGCCATAACCCAATCAACACCCCAAACAAACTAAATACGGAGCTCCATAAATCTCTTGCTACTTCATGATGAAAAAGAAGGTGATCGACAAATCTCTTTTTCAGCTCTTTGGGATAATTTAGAGCATTTCTACATTTGAGTTCAGCCCTAAAGCTTGACTATTGTGTCCTTTTGCAAAATTTTCATCCTGATTTTAACTTAGTTGTACCTTTTCTTTGAGAAAGTTCCTACGCAAGTAGGCTTTTCTACAAAAGTAACTTAAGAAGTTGGTGAGAACATAAACTTCCCATATGTTTGACTCATGTTTTTCACAGAAGAAAACTCTCTCTCTCTCTCTCTCACACACACCACACATACACTCTCACATATTTAGTAGTGTGTACCGAGACAAAGGAAAACATACAAATGACAAGTTGATCTTTGAGAAGTGGAAGCTTACAATCATAACCCCCAAACCACAAAGGCCAACCCTCAGCACCACTAATGCTCTGCCTTAGTTACAGAAATACTAAGCAATTGTTCCTCCACAGCCCTACATTGTTCAATGCAAGCCACCTTCTATATGTGGAAGAGTCACATTTATTATAAGGGATGTCCCAGGTATAAAAGATTCCGCATAAAAGATTCCCCAAGCCCTGGAAGCAGAGCAATTGCAGTAGCTTTTACAGCAGTTTCCAACACTAGCAAATCTTATAAAAGGTAAAATTATCTTCCCTAGAGTGATTTTACAGAATCCCACAATCCTAATTTGTGGAGATTAGCACAACAGCAACCATCAGGTTTCAGTTTCACACGAACCATCAAGCAATACATCTATGGTTTAGATTTCCTAAATCAGTTTTTTTTTACCAATAATCTTAGGATCTCACAACTTATGTACATCACAGACATGTATATGGACATTCTAGGTGATAATTGGTAACATACTGGGCAAGCGTTGGAAAATAGCAACATCTTAGAGTTTTGCCCTGGATGTGTTCTTTTGCCTTGGATAGGAATGAATTACATTTAGGTGTATTCCATTGAACACGTTTAAGATCACAAGAGACATGACTAACATTTATATTGACACAACAGCAGAACTATCTTCAATGTAGTCCTGAACCAAATATGGGGTTTCGATATTATGACTCCTCTAAACAATCTAACCAAGCCTTTTGGGTCGCAATCATCCCTCCCTCAAAATTTAAATATATGTATTTGTGACTTTTGAAATTACAATGATGACAATATTGTTTCATGTTGTAAATTCTGTTAACCATAGAAACAGGATATGTTCATACTTCATCAAAGCAAAAGCATATTTTTTAAAACTCAAGACAAATACATACCACATAAGCAATGGAAACAATGTCAAATGAGTTGGAAGACAAGCCCGTGTCTTCCCCATTTGCATGAATCCAGCTAATTGGATTCTCTCTTGGGGATCTTTTCTTTTCCTTAAATTGCGCTACAGCAAGAAAGTAAGGTGACAAATCTAGACCCTGCAACAAATGCATCAATACATGTAAAATTTGAGCTCAATATCGACATCTAAAACATTACCAATTTTTATTACAAAATTTCCACCTGATATCATTTCCATGGCTAAACAACATATGATAGACTGCTTAAGTAATTCATCGAGGCTGAAAGTTTGCACTCACAGTGACTTTAGCCGATGGAAACTTGTCAGCCAGATATCCCGTGCTGACACCAACAGAGCATCCAATATCTAGAATGTCTCTGATCATGGAATTTCCAGAATGCTGCAGATGTTGTTGCTCAATTGCTTGAAGCCAATTTCCACGTACTATTTTATTAGCTTCATCCAATGACGAAGCATAAGGTATTGCTCGTCTTGTCATTGACATGGTTGCAGCCTCTGCTTCTGCAGCAGCCTGCCATTGGACATGCAATATTTTAAGGATTATTCTGTCTTTGGAGTAATTTCTTTTGCAAAAGGATACATTAGCAGCAATTGGGTCTCAATTTAAGAGTCAACAAGATCAGTAGGCATTGTCACTAACAAGAGTTTAAATCATTTTGACAGAACAAAAGCAGTTTTTAAGTTGGTAAATATCATTCATGTGGTAACAATAACTTTGAATTTCGCACACCAGTGAGGAGGGAGCCTTCTCAAAATCTTAAGCCTATGGAAAAAGAGAGTTTAATTATTCAATTATACTCTAACAACCCCTCTCACATGTAAACCAGACTCCCCATTAAACATTGATAATCACATAGAATATTTAAAAATGAAATGAGACGTAAAGTTTGGAGTCAAGATTCAAAATCACTCTGATACCATGTTAAATCACTAGTTGTCTCAACAGTTTAAGTTAATAGGAAATAATAAAGTTAATCATTTAGTTGATATTTTAATACGAAGTACATGATACAAAGAATATATTCGATGTGTCTAGTGAAAAATTGCTACAACAGAAAGACTGTATGTAACCTAGTATAAGCAACAGAGGCCAAAGCTAAAATAGACCAACTTTTTCAATAATCAATATATGTTCAACTATATACAAACACGTTGACAAGCTCAATCAGCAAATTCTAAAAATATACGATATCAAGGTAAGTATATATTGTTATTAATCTGACTATATATTTTGTCCCTCACTCATTTCTTTTCTCTCTGTCATCTTAGTAATTATCATCTCTCTCCTCTCATCTTGGTAAATATACTATGTAAACCTTTTTGGGACAAGTGGGAGCTCATAATGGTAGTAGAACTGTTGGGATTCTCAGGAGGCGGCACGTCATTGTGATTGATAAATGTTGTATGTGTAAGAGGACTAGAGAATCTGTGGATTACCTTTTTTTCCATTGTAACGTGGCTTACACCGTTTGGAGTGTGTTTTTTAGTCATTTTGGACTGTCTTGGGTGATGCCTAGACGAGTTGTGGATTTGTTAGGCTACTGGTGGTCCTCGGGCAGGCTTAAGAGTTCTGCTGTGTGGAAGATGGTTCCTGCGTGCCTCTTCTGGTGTTTGTGTAAGGAACGAAATGACAGAAACTTTGAGGATAGGGAGAAGTCGTTGGAGGATATTTAATCTTTATTCTATGAGATTCTGTTCCTATGGACAACGGCATTTGTTTCCCTGCTGTCTCTTAGTTTCAATGATTTTCTTATTTATTTTGCCCCCTAGTTAGGGATTCATTTTGTATACTTATGTGTACTTAGGGGCGCTTTACGCTTTTATAAGATTGACTTTTACTTATAAAAAAAAAAAAGAACAGTTGGGATTCATTTTTTCTATTGGTCTAGGCTTTTAGAGTGGCGATAAGGTTCAAATTTAGGAAATGACAAATTCAGTCACCTAACTGATGGTCATTTTACTCTTATAATACTAGTACTACACAATTGTATTTATGCACTCTCCGCTGTGTGAACTGGTATCTTCAATGTGTTGGACATGTACCCAAAGTACAAAAATAAACAAGGTTTTTTTCTTCTTTTTTTTGTTCTAAAAAAAAAAGTTCCCATCTTGGATGAAATTCAGCAATCTGAAAGAGATTAGAGCATTCTACTGAACTCATCAGGTATCAGTTTGGGTCCATTAAGCCTCATACCAATGCATAAACAGAACTAGTGCCTTTACATAGAAAACCACAAAATTTATCCACTTGTCACAAAGAGAAGTACAAACATATTAAGAAGCTCAGAATAAAGTTGGAAACTTACCAGCCATGAAAGGTTGCCCTCATCATACGCATGGAAAGGATTCAAATAATCTGCACAATAAGCAGTCACTCATAAATATATTGGATGTAAGCAGTCAATTCATAATTAATTGGTTGAACTGGAATGAAGATGACCAGCAAGTGATAGCACCTTAATAAAGTCATAGTTTTTGAACCCTCAAAATAGACTCCAATTTTAACAAAAAACAATTTGCAAAATGAAGGATGAAACCAAGATTTAACTTGGGGGTGGGGGGGATCACCTAAATGCATGTAAAACAATATATAGACTAAAATAAAAGAAGTTAATACTAAAATCTAATTGATATTTATGAGTTAACTTAGACTAATAAATCATTAAAAAACTAACAAATTTTTCGATTAATTATTATTATTATTAATTTCTTTCTTTCCGTCATATTTTTTGACAATCCAATAAAAGGGTTATGCAGGATAGAAGAGCAGACTCCATATTCTGAAAGCTTTTGATTTGACTATCTTATTCCTTTTTTATGCCAATATATGGAATCCACCTTGATCCCCTAAAACTGATAAGAAGACATCACACTTTGATTCCACTTATATAGAAATTTCTAGATCATATCTTAGGACCGACAGAGCTTCAAAGATTCTTATCTAGAAATTTTCTTTTAAATTAAGTTTTCAGGTATAACGAAGTTAAAGGGAAATTTAGAAATTAAAAAGAATTACAGGTAAAAAGCATGATCTTTAATTGTTTGATCGTCGCTTCATCTTTCTAGTATACAAGCCAATTGTAGGAAGGGGGCAATGTTATATACAATTGTAAAACTTTTAGGTCCCCCTCCTTCACCCAATATCCCCTCGTTCTACCCGTGCAACAATCTTCATATAAGTAAAACAACAACAAGCTCTCACGTTTAATTAATCTCAACTGTTTTCAAAGAAAAAAAGAAAAAAAGAAAAAAGCATTACAAGACAGATCTTAGTAACTCCTTTTTTCTTTTTTGTTCCCATCTGCTACATTGGTTAACTCATGATATTCATGTTTTCCCATTAGTTTTGGCATTCGAGATATGTAGTAGTTTATGATGGTATCAAAGCTATTGGACTACACTTTTTTCCATCAACTCAGGCTATTAGAGTAGAGAATGGGGGGGGAGGGGGGGGGGGCGCTTAAACTTAAAGAACTTATTACTCTGACAAAAGCCAAATTGATGAGAAATTATGAATCTAATCACTTAACCAACATTCTCACACCCCCTTTCCCTAACTCCACAGCCCCAGAAAAAACCAATCAAAATAATAGAATATAATTTTCCTAAAACGCAATACCATGGTTTCATATATGCTGGGAACAAATCTATTCATAAATTATTTAACTAATGTAGAAAGAAATGTTAAATCACCACTTGTTCTAAAAGCCTAAGATGATACAAAAATATAAATTTAATCATTTAATCAATACTTTAACAATAAAATTACAAAAATAACCTTAAGTTTGCAATGAATCGGCTGAATGACTAAATTGAAGGAAGAAAATGAACTCAAAAAAAAAAAAAGTTCAACTTAGGCCAGAAATTTAGGGCCAATGGGCTGAACATTTAAGGACTTCAGGCATTTTCCTTGATTTCTAAGGATCTTGCCTCTCAAGAATTTCCAAGGAAATTTGTTCTACATTAGTCCTCTCCATTGTGAACAACTCGTCTTTGAGTCCACAATATTAAAAATCTTCGAGATTGACATGCCTCCAGGAAGATCCACCACATGAACATCATTATGTATTTTCTTCACAATTTCTTTTTTTTTTGGATAGGCTCTTTACAATTATGTAGGGGCCATATTTCTTCGGCTTTAGATAGAATCCTCCATAAGATTCTAATCTGATTTTTTTTTTCTTTTGATGAATGCATGTATGTGCCAGCAGGAAAACTCTTCTTCCGTAGAAAAGAAAAACATGGGCATATCTCCTTCCTGAAACACCTTGTGCATTCAATGTTTATCAGCTACCACTTTATACTTTGCATTCGTATCCCCAAGTTTCTTCTTTACCTCTGCCTGAACTGATTAGACCTACACTCCCATATAATTTGTTGCCATTCTTAGATCAGGAACTTCAGGCAATCTGACCAAATTCAGTGCATGCTTTGGAACCTTCCTATAAACAGTAAAGAATAGTGACCTTCTGGTACAACTGTGGACTGTTAATGCTTCAAAGACTGAATAACTTTGTAACGTTCTTTTTCATGTGTAGACCACTTTTATCTTGCCTTGTTCAACTTCTCATCATGAAAGCAACGGGTCAATCCTCTTGAGAAAGAACAAAACCTGTCCCAACACCACCTGCATCACACTCCATTTCAAAACTCTTATCAAACTCAGAGAGAGCTAAAGCTGGTGCCATAGTTAATTGTTAAAATTACAGCAAAGCTTTTGGAAGCCTTCTCGCTCAATTGAAATTTTTCCCTCTTCAAGCAGTCAGCAAGGGGCAACAATACCACTAAGATTACAAACAAATTGACAATAGAACGTGGCAAGTGCTGGAAAACTGCATACCTCAGTAATTTACTTTGGGGTTGGTCATTGCCTAATAATACGAACTTTCTCATCATCCACATGTACACTTTCAGCGCTAACCACAAACCCCAAGAAATCAGTTGACTTTTCAAGAAGCTGCACTTCTTAGTCTCCTCACTCCTCTTACACATACAGCACCAGTCCACCACTAGAACATGTCTCTTTCTTAAGTTATTCAAAGTTAAGATCTTCCCTAAGGTCGCCGTTAACACAAAGAACACAACTCTTGAAGGAGCCAGAACTCTCCAAGGAAAAGGGGGCCAATGAGGGTGCAAAGCAAAAGTCCTGAGTTCGTACCCTAACTCCACATTATATCTCCCATTTAAGTTAAATTTTTCACGTGTTTGATCCCACTTATTGAGGGGAGTGTTAAGTATTAATTAAATAATTAAATTCACTAATTTCTATCGGCTTAACTTTTGGGACAACTAGTGATTTAACGAACTCAAAATCTTGCACTCTCACAAAAGAGAAATTTTTCTCTAGTTCACTAGGTGCGACACAACGCTACAAAACTTACTAAAGAGAATTTATTATTTCTCCTTAATTCTCTTGTTGTAGTGGCTGGTATATGAAAAGGCTTCTATGTTGTTTCTGAATGAATGGCCGACACAAGTATATTTATACTGCTCTTTAAGTTGGCTAAAGAAAGCAACAAAGTCGGCTGGCGTTTTGTAATAAGCTACCAAAAAAGTCGGCTAAAGAACCAATACCAAAACTAATTTTGAAATGAACAAAAGCTGTGTCCACATGACATGACAGAATGTTAGATCACCACCCTAATCCATCCTCAAATTCATCCTCATGCTCTACAAGATGAAATGGCGAGCACGCAGTATATACGTATGAATAATGACCAGGCTTTCTAGATCTGTAGAATTGGTTTGTGGTGGGCTAGGCTCATCACATCTATAGCACTTGTTTTGGTGGGCTTGACATGTTACCTACTACACTAGCCTTCTTGGTAATTGCATTGTTACTGCCTTTAGTACCCCATTTTTTGACGCAACTGAAGATTAGACTAGAACTATCATAGCTTATTTCTCTTATTTGAAATAGTGTACGACAATTTTGGAAGAAAATGCCTCGAGATTTCCATTCGGTATGGCTGTTGTGCCAAAACTATAGGCCTCATCAACTAATCTTTTTGAATATAGAATTTCTGGCCTTCGATATATTGTGCTGCCTGTTATTCCTTTGCTTCTACCAAATCACAGCGGCCGAAAGGCACAGAAATTCCTCTGAATATCCAACAGCTCTAAACACAGATTTGATATCACTGCAATAGGTATTACTTATAAGCTGGAGGGAAAAGTTTACCTCCAGAAATTGCTTCATCTTTCTCCATGTTCTCACTGACCTTCCTTGCCATCAATGATTATTTTGCACCTGATCCCACCAAGCAAAAGCTCTTCCCTGTAATCGGTATCCAACAAGTTGATTCGCTTTTCATCCAGCACATCCATCATCTCGAAAAAAAATTTCTCTAGTAGATTGAATCAAGGAAGGATTCAATATGAATGTTGTTGCTGAAATTAGGAATATCGACCTTTAGACAGTAATCTTCAGCCTCTTTATTACCTCACAGTTCTCTTCAATACCCACCATCATCCTTTTCTGAATCGTTCTCACAAGCCGGCTTCCTAAGGGGATTTGAGCGGATCACATTGACCAATGGGTGTGCCATGAGCATCGTCTCTGGCACCATTTTCCCCATCGCCTTCATGATTCCTATGGGCATTAGGGTCCAAAGCAGCAGGACTATTGAGCCCTCAATGCCGTCCGAAAGGTTTGCACCCTTTATCCATCAACAGGATGGTTGTGTTCAGCCTCCTTGTTTCCCATACCAAATCACTAAAAGAGCTATGATACCAGCTAACACATAACAAAATTGCAGTAGGCTTGAACTCATTCGAGTTGGATAAAAGCCTTGAAAATTCAAGGAAAGAGAAATCTACAATCTACTAGAATTTCAGAGACAATTCTAAGGGAAAGTACTTCATTTCAATCTGATAAAGCCAGCCAAGTACAATGTGTATTCATAGGGAATGTCTCTCTGATGAGAAAATAAAAATCACAAAACTAATGTTATATTTCCTACTAGTCTGCTGAAAGACTGAATTAACAAAATAAAATAAACTGAAACAAAATAGCTGAATTTACGCCTCAATATTGGGGTCAATGAGCTGAAGAATTATGACTACATGCCACTCGCCATGATTTCTGACTATATTACTTATTAAGTAACTTTTTTTAAAAAAAATGCTCTACATCACTACCCTAAACTGGAATGAGTTTTACAAATGAATAGATTAAAGCAACTAGTTATCTTACAGTTGTACAAATCTTTTTTTAGAAAGCTGAATTCAAAATAGAGACATCTTTTTATCAACCATAATTTTTGCATAAGGGAAATGAAAATTATTCCAATATATAATAATACCACATTAAACTTGCAGCAATTACAGAAAACTATGGCTCCATTTGTTTCAATATAAAATGTTTTTCGTCGGAAAATGTTTTCAGCAGAAAACATTTTCTTGAAAATCCGTTGAAAACATTTTTCGACGTTTGGGGCGTACGGAAAATCACAAATATTTTTTATATTTTCATTTAATCATATTAACCTATAAAAATCATTTTTTATTTATAACATAAAAATATTAATATAATTTTTTTATAAAAAAAAAAATTAATCTAAAAATTTAAGTTTTAGCGAAGTTTCGACAATGGTCCGGTGGGGTTTCGGCGGTGGTCAGACGAGGTTTTAGCAATTGTTTGGTGATTTGAAAATGAGAAGCTCAAACTCAAAAAATAGTTTACAATTAAAAAAAAAAGCAAACCATTTTACAGAAATTAGCTTTTACGGTCAAACAGAAAATGTTTTCCATTAACTATGATTTTTCTCATACCAAACACCAAAAAAATACGGAAAATATTTTTCAAAAATCATATTACACCGAAACAAACGGAGCCTAAGTGTTGAACGAGTGACATCATGACCACGATAAAGCAAAATCTGATACAATTCACAACAAACTCATGCAGCCATCTTGTTGAAATCCAAAACAAAAGCCCTATCCCCCTAAAATTCTAAAAGAGAAGTCGTAATCTAATTAGTGCTGATTAAAAATAATGAACTGATTACATACATGGTATTCTTTTAGGTAAGAACTCTCCAATAGGATCCCTATATTATATGACTGGCAAAGAGAAAACAATTATTTTTGTTTAATTTAGGAATTTGGCCTTTCTTAACATGCAGAAAAAAAATTAAAAAAATCAAACATAGTATCTGGACTTCGAAATTCGAATCCCAAATTCCCAATGTGCAATAAACGATACTCAAGTTTTCAATGCAGTCCAATTGAAAACAGAAAATCCTCAATATCAAAAATCTCTAAATATGTTTAGAAAACAAACAATAAACTAAAATTTTCAAATCTTAGATTATCCAGTGTCTAGGAATTGATAAAACACAAAAATCTTCACTCTGTGTTACCTATTATGCAATTTAGTTATTGAAAGTTTTCACTTTAACAAGTAATAAAAACAGAACCACATGAAATTTAGATTCGAAAATATCCATCTTCTTCTCTTTTCCTCTTTTCTCAAGAAAAAAAAAAACAAAAACAAATAAAGGAGAAAAGCATTAAAATGGGCATTCAAGATATAGATAATTTACACTCTGGGTATACAAGTGAAGGGTTCTGAATGCTCTCCAATTCCTTGTATACATCTGATTCCAGAACCTCCCTCGTCATTTCCCTCCATGGAATGTTCTTCTTCTCCGCTGTACTGCTCGAACAAAATCCCAAAATTCCAAAAACCATTATCCAAATTCCCAGGAAATTAAACCAATTATAACATTGATTAAATCATTCAATTCACCATTTTCTATCGGCTTTTAGGATAACAGATTATTTTACAAAACATGAAAGAGAGACCTGATAAGGACTTGTCTGGCACCGAGTTTGAGCAGAGAGTAGAGAGGCTTGAAGGAAATAAGAGCTCCGACGAGACGAGAGAGAGGGGTGGCACCAACCCACTTGGGCCGGTCCAGCTGTCCTTCTTCGTACGCCGCCTCTTGTCCACCTTCCCTGCCTGCCACGTCATACACCGCCGCTATCTGAACCACCCCAGAGCCTCTACTTCTTCTTGCTCTTCTCGTTCTTGCATGGCTTTTCGATGGGATAAGACAAAGGTTGCGTGGAGGGGCACACAATGCCATTGGAATTTAGTCTGTGTGAGTGAGAGAGAGAGAGACAGAGGGAGAGAGGAGGGAGGTAGCGGTAATTATGACAGATAACGGCTAATGTAATCTCCATGTCATGCACTTCATCACCGTAATCCAATAGTCCACCTATGATATTATGCCACGTGGATTTATGCTTAAAGTTAAATGGAATAAAAAAAAATTCTGTTGGATTCCAATTTTGAATTTCAATTTTGAGTAAAGTAATGTTAGATACTATATTTTAAATAAAAATGTAAAAATTGATAGATAAAATTTGAGTTGAATGTAGGTAGTTTTAAAAATGTTGGTAGTTAAAATAAAATTTTAAAAAATATATTTTTTAATTAAATAATTGTTGAGCCGAATATAAGTGCCTAAGACAGAGGAATGCATGCATAGACACTTAAATAGATTCATTTTGCTCTCTTGTTAGAGTTTGTCTCTTGCCATGATAGTTGGAGTTTGTCTCTTACAAACATCAACATGAGAAAGTTGAGGTTTATCTCTTGCTATGATTCATCAAATGAGTTGGGGTTTCCTTTTTAATGTGAATAATGCTAGAAAATATATTTTTATTTTATAATTATTTCTTAATATTGATGTGGTAATCTTAATCAACCATTAAATTAGTTAATGTTAGAAATATATATATATATATCTCAAATGGTTAGTTGAAATTGCTACGTCAGTATTATGAGATAGTTGTAGGATAAAAATGTAGTTTTTAACAGCGACGGAGGGAGGGGGGACCGGTAGGGGCCCTGGCCCCCTCCCAACAAACAAAAAAAAAAAAAATTCAAGCTTAAGTTTTATTTTTACAAGCCAATTTTGTATTTTTTACCTTTTGGCCCATACCCAATTTTTTTTTTTTGGCCTTATCTTATAATTTTTTTTGGTTTTGGCCCATACCCATATTATATCCTAGCTCTGTCCCTGGTTTCTAACATTGCTCTTTTGATATTAATGGCTCGAATTTTTTGGGAGAGTCATCACTTGAAAGTAGGGCTATAAACAAACAAGGCTACTCTCGAACAGGCTTGGGCTAAACTCGATTAAGCTCGACTCGAGCTCAGCTTGATTATTAAATAGGTCATTCGTGAATACAAATTAGTCTCGATTATTAAACGATACAAGCTCATTTAAAGTTTGGCTAGACTTAGTTAGATAATGTTCACAAAGGTGATTGCATGGTTGATATAGTGTGATCACTAGCAACACAAACTTTCATTTCTCACTTGAGTATACTATAATAGTGGCCGACAAGGTTTCTAGTTGGACGTGATTTACCTTGGTACCAAAAGTTTTTACCATGCCAACTCTTATTTGCAATAACCAATTAAATCAAGATCAGTTAGCACGAAACACAATTTCATACCTTTAGTGTTTGGTAAATATCTCAGTATTCGCTTCTCTATTTGCCAATGTTCTTTACTTGAATTGGATTTAAATCTACTCATCAAACCAATTGCATGACAAATATCGGGCCTAGTACTTGTCATAGCATACTAAGGCTTCCCACAACCTACGCATAGGGGATATTTTTTATTTCTTTTAATTCCTGCTCATTACTTCGTCACATAGCCTTTTTGAAACTGTCCTTTGCATACATTTGTGCTCAAAGTTTTACAATTTTGCATATTAAGGCTCTTGAGCACCTTATCCAGATATTTCTTAATCTAAATATGATAATCTTAAATTTCTATCTCTAGAAATTCCTATATCAAGAACATAAGAGGTTTCACCTATATCCTTTATTTCAAATTTGGATCCTAAGAAAGTCTTATTTTTATTCATCATATTTGGACAATTACCAGCTAACAATATATCATTAACATATAGGGATAACATTGTCAACTTATCCTAAAACCTCTATATATAAACACAATGATCTAATGAACTTATCTCATACCCCATATCTAATATAGTCTGATGGAGTTTCAAATACCGCTGTCTAGAAGATTGTTTGAGTCTATATAGAGATCTTTTCAACTTGTAGACATGTCTTTCTATTTGGAAATTATAATAGCTTTTTCTAGATGAAAAGATAAAAGCTATAATTTTTATGAAATTGTATATTGATGAGAATGGAAATGGAGATTCGGATGAAATGGAAATGGAGATGATGAATTGTATCGAACATAGATATTTCGAGGATACCTCAACCTCCTTAACAAACTGATAACTCTTGACTTCTTTCTTGACTTCTCACTAGATTGGGCTTTCCCTTTATAACAGAGAAACCATCTAACCGTATTACAACTGGGCCAAACTAGCTAACAGTCTAGCTAGCCCAAAGGCTACAGCTACTACTCGATTAAAACCCAAAATGGTTACACTACAAAACTCAATTCTAATGAATAAAACGCAATACAAGTAGAGAATAGCTACCTCTCATTATCCATTGCATAGTTGATGCCAACTGCCATGCATTATTCTTCCAACCTCTATCTGCTCGCCACGTGTGTCATGAAAGATGTGCTCTCAGCTTATCCTTCAAGCTCCTTCTTTCTCGAAGGATCCTTTGCACCCTTTGTTCTACTAAAAGCCTTTGTTCTACTAAAAGCTTAGCCTTAAGCAAACATATCCACCGACATGTTTTATGCCCGTTACATTCCCTTCCCCTTTCAAAGCACCTTGTCCACAAGTTGAGGATAAAGCTCGCAGAGTTTCCACAAAGATTCCCACGAATTATCTTCCGAAGAGGCTCCCTTCCACTTGATCAAGACCTCAGTCACTACACGACGACCTTTGTGCACTATCCAGCAATCAATGATAGATTCCGATTCTGGTTTCACCTCCCCATTTCCATCCACCAGTGGAAGAGTAGGAAGTGGGTTGATATGGCTACCTATCTTGAGGTAGGATACATGGAAAACCGGATGAATACGGGCGTTTGTGGGTAGCTGAAGGTGGTATGCAACTAAGCCGATGCAGGTTAAGATCTGGCATGGCCCGTAAAAGCGAGGGGAAAGCTTCAAATTTCTGCGCATGGCGACCGTTTTCTGGCGGTATGGCTGCAATCGAAGGTACACCCAATCCCCTATCTAGAATTCTCTTTCAGTTCTCTTCTTATCTACCTGTGATTTCATCATGTTTTGAGCGGCATGAAGATTTTCCTTTAGAAGAGTAATAAAAGTATTTCTGTCACGCAGATGCCTATCCACTGCAAGATTAGCAGTGGTTTTCGGAATGTAGGATAGTAGGGTGGGAGGAGGATAGCCGTATAAAGCTTCAAATGGTGTCATTCCTGTGGCAGAGTGGTTGTTAGTGTTATACCACCACTTAGCCATGGACAACCAAGTACTCCACCAGTTAGGCTTAGCTCCCGAGAAACGTCTTAGGTATCCCTCTAAGCATTTATTCAATGCTTCAGTCTGGCCATCTGACTGAGAATGGTATGCAGAACTTAGGGCTAGGGTAATGCCTTGTTGGAGGAACAATTCTCGCCAGAAAGAACTAGTGAAAATAGGATCTCAATCAGAGACTATTGTTTTAGGCATTCCGTGTAGCTTTAGGATATTTTACAAAAACAATTGGGCAATAGTAGTTGCTGTGTAGGGATGTTTGAGAGGGATAAAATGATCATATTTGGTTAAACGATCAATTACAACTAAGATGACCGTATACCCATTAGAGCTAGGAAGTCTTTCCACAAAATCTAGAGATATATCAGCCCAAACCTATGTAGGAATAGGTAAGGGTTGGAGTAATCCCGAATACTGTACCAATTCAGGTTTGTTCTCCTAACAAATTGCACATTCTTTCACATGAGTCTTAATATCCTTCCTCATTCTGGGCCAGAAGAAATCTGATTTGGCTTGATGAAGAGTCTTATGATAGCCAAAATGTCCTGAGGCAGGATTAAAGTGAATGTACTCCAAAATCTGTTGGTTGAAAGGAGAGTCTTTGACGACATAAATCTTGCCTTTTCTGAGAATCAGGCCCTGCTGTAATGATTAACCTCTATGAACCTTGAGTCCTCCCTGTAAGTCAGATAACAATGTCATAGTAGAAGGGCTTTGGAGATAGCTTTGTTTAAATTCTTCAACCAATCCAAATTAGGAAAAGATATTAGGGAAATAGTAATATTGTCATCCCCATCTACTTCCTCAAATTTTTTGGATAAGGCATCAGCAACATGATTGTCTTTTCCTTTCTTGCAGTCAATAGTGAAGTCGTATCCCAATAACTTGGAGATCCACCTTTGCTGAAAAATTGTTCCAACCCTTTGTTCTAGCAAGAACTTAAGGAACTGCTGGTCTGTTCTGACTTTAAAGGACTGGCCGAGTAGGTATAGTCTCCATTTCTCGACTGAAGTGACTAAGGCCAATAATTCTTTCTCGTAGGTAGATAGCATTAAGGCCCTTCCCTTTAAAGCTTGGCTGTAAAAAGTGATTGGTTGCCCTTCTTGCATCAGCATAGCTCCAATTCCACTTCCGCATGCATCACACTCAATTGTAAAGGTTTTAGTAAAATCAGGAAGCTTCAAAACTGTTGTATTAGTGATTACCTTTTTGAGTTGGTAGAATGCTTCAGTAGCTTGATCATTCCATTTGAAAGAATTTTTCTTCAATAGGGCTATCAGTGGTGCAGCTATACTGCCATATCCTCTTATAAATTTTTTTTAATAACCTGTTAAGCCTAAGAATCCCCTCAAGGCTTTTATGGTCTTTGGAAGAGGCCACTAAATCATTGACTCAATTTTTGATAGATTAGCCCGAACACCATTTCTAGAAATTAAATGACCCAAATAGTCGATTTCACTAATAGCAAATCTACATTTAGATTGCTTAGCATAAAGATGAAGTTGTTTTAATACCTCCAACACACATTTCAAATGAGCATAATGATTGTCCAAATTTTTGCTGTAAACTAAGATATCATCAAAAAATACAAGAACAAACCTTCTTAAAAAAAAGGTTTAAAAACCTCATTCATTAGGCCCTGAAAAGTTGAAGGAGCATTGGTGAGACTGAAAGGCATCACCAAAAATTCAAAGTGACCCTCATGGGTACATAAAGCCGTTTTTTGCACATCCTCAGGCTTGACCCTTATTTGATGATACCCAAATCTTAGATCCAACTTAGAAAATATTTCTGCTCCATAAAGTTCATCTAGTAATTCGTCAATTACTGGAATTGGGAATTTAGCATTCACTGTCTCTTAATTAAGAACTCTATAATCAACACACATTCTCCAACTGCCGTCAGCTTTTCTCACCAAAAGGACGGGTGATGAAAATGGGCTTTGGCTATTTTAATCACCCCAAACTTCAAAAGATCCCTTACAATTGTTTCAATTTCAGATTTTTGATAATAGGGGTATCTATAAGGGTTTAACAGAAATGAGAGATGTCCTTGGTTTTTTACAAAATCTGATGATCATGGCTTCTAAGAGGAGGTAATCCCTGAGGTTCCTCAAAAACTGTTTTAAATTCATCCAACAACACCTTGATAGATTCAGGAGGAACTAGTAGCAGTTTATTGTCACTATTGTTCATAAGTTACAATGCAATTCCCTTGTTCCTTAAGAATTGAGGGTTTTAGAAAATTAGGACCATCTTCCACTGTCAATTATGTGGGATTTAACCCATTTAAGACAACTAATTTACCCATTAGGCTATACTGCATAGTCAACTTCAAGAAATCCCATAATACAGGACCTAAGGTTCTTAACCATTCAATGCCTAACACAATATCACATCCACCCAAAGTGATAACATAAAAATCAGTGTATATGATATTACCTTACACCTTTAGGTTAACATCACGGCATCTACCTTGAGCATGAATCTTGGCACCATTTGCAATATTAACTTGGACTGTTTTTATAGGAATGACACACACCCTGGCTAGTTTTGCCACAGCAAAATCCATGAAATTGTGTGTGTTGCCAGAATCAATGAGGATCACAACCAATTGGTTTCCCAACAAACCCACCCATCTCATTGTTTTGGGACTTAAGGAGCTAGAGATTGCATGCAAAGATATCTTAGGTTCCATTGTGAAATTCTTGTCATGTAACAACAATAATTCTTCCCCAGTGTTTGATTCATAGAAAACCTCATCATTTGGTTCTTCTTCTTGTAATTCTAGACCTTGCATCATATAGATCTTTGGATTCTTGCAATGATGAGCAGGATTCCACTTTTCATCACAATTATCACACAGTGCTTTTTGTCTTCTTTCTCTCACCTGTTCAGAAGAAATCCTCTACACTGGAATTGATGACTGGGGTTGTTTAGAAAAAGTAGCCACCGTAAAAGATTGTTGATCCCCTGAAGGAGCAGAATTTGAGGAAGACCATGGCTATGATTTTCCATACCCCAAAGAATTACCAAACTGTTTATAAGGTTTCTTAGTACTAGTAATGTACTCCTCTTGGAGTTTTGCCATACCAAAAGCCGCAGGCAAGGTTGTTGGATTTAGCATTTTTAGAGGTAAACGTATTTCATCTTTTAAACCACTAAGAAAGCAACTCAGTTTGTTTTCCATTGATAAGTGCCTAATTCTATTGAACAGAGACTCAAACTGAGCAGTATAAGAAGCCACAAAAGAACTCTGATGCAATCGAGTCAAAGACTCCATTGGATCATCGTAAGCTGGTCCAAACCGAGAGAGCAAGGCCTAGCTAAAAGCTTCCCAAGAAGAAAAGAAACCAGCCTCCTTTGTTGATTGAAACCAAATGAGGGCATCACCCTCCATATGGAATGAAGCCATGCGAATTTTTTGAAATTCAAGAGTTGGATAATAGGTTAAAAATTTATTTACCTTAAAAATCCATGCTGATGGATTGCCCAATTCAAACTTTGGAAAATCCAAACGCAAGGTTCTTGAATGTATGTGCCTTTCTCCCCATGCATTGCCTGTATCCTCAAAGTCTTCCCCATGCCTTCTAAGCTCATTAGGAACTCTGTTCTGATGTGGAAATTCACCATTTTCATGGGGAATCATGGGTTGAACTGGATGTTCAGGATTAGCACGAACTGGTTGAGTTTGTTAACACTGTCTTGATCATATCTCGCAACTCTATAAATTGCGCCTGACTATCCAGAGCTTGCTTTTTTCTGGGTTTCTGCCAAAAGATTGTGGGTGTTAGCAGTCTGCTTCTGGGTTTCTTGCAGAATTTTCACCGCTTCGGACAACTGAGCCAATCTGGTGCCTTCTGTCATTGCAAGATCTTGGCAATTTGATACCAAATGTAATAGCTTTTTCTAGATGAAAAGATAAAAGCTATTATTTTTATGAAATTGTATTTTGATGAGAATGGAAATGGAGATGATGAACTGTATGGAATAGAGATATTTCGAGGATATCTCAACCTCCTTAACAAACTGATAACTCTTGACTTCTCACTATATTGGGCTTTCCCTTTATAACAGAGAAACCATCTAACCGTATTACAACTAGGCCAAACTAACTAACAGTCTAGCTGGCCCAAAGGCTACACGCTACTACTCGATTAAAACCCAAAACAGTTACACTACAAAACGCAATTCTAATGAATAAAATGCGATACAAGTAGAGAACAGATGTCTCTCATTATCCATTGCATAGTTGATGCCAGCTACCGCGCATTATTCTTCCAACCTCTATCTGCTCGCCACGTGTGTCAAGAAAGATGTGCTCTTAGCTTATCCTTCAAGCTCCTTCCTTCTCGAAGGATCCTTTGCACCCTTTGTTCTACTGAAAGCCTTTGTTCTACTAAAAGCTTAGCCTTAAGCAAACATATCCACCGACATGTTTTATGCCCGTTACAGAAACCTTTTGGTTTAACCGTATGTGTAATTCCCCACAATAATTATTTATTATTATAAGGGTTAAATACTTGTTAGTACTCGTGGTTTGCCTCAGAATCAAATAGCCCATTTGGTTTACATATAGACAACTTATAAATGCAGTTGATATTTCCGTTCATTTTCTGCACAAAAACTTAATGGCCCGCCACGTCAAACCCAACACAAGCTTTCAATAAGCTGATCTAGATCTATGAAAACCTATTACCAAGGGACACCTCTCAAACACAAGCTTTTATCTAGAAGATTGTTTGAGTTTATATAGAGATCTTTTCAACTTGTAGACTTTTTTTTAATGTCTTTCTATTTGGAAAGCTTTTGGTTTAACCATATGTGTAATTCCCCACAATAATTATTTATTATTACTAGGGTTAAATACTTGTTAGTACCCGTGGTTTGCCTCGGAATCAAATAGCCCCCTTTGGTTTACATATAGACAACTTATAAATGCAGTTCATACTTCTGTTCATTTTCTATCCAGAAACCTAATGACCCGCCATGTCAAACCCAACACAAGCTTTCAATAAGCTGATTTAGATCTATGAAAACCTATTACCCAGGGACACCTCTCAAACACAAGCTTTCAATAAGATGATTTAGATCCATGTAACGAATTCTCCAGCGTTGTTAATATGTACTAAAAAGCTGCAAATGGGTCTACTTTGGTTAGGCTTAAAGTAAAAATGCAAGTCCATTTCTAACTCTCTTGGGATTGCAGTAGGCTCACACCAGAAGCCCCAACCTTATCCCCATTCCTTGGTATTACCAAAAACCATTTAACGGCTGCTCAGATGGAAGAAAGAAATAACTGCAAACTTACTACTCACATGGGTGAGGCAATCAACGTACACCGAACCCAAACTGAGTCAAAAGACATCTTGAAAAGGCATATAGTGCCACCTTGACATGTTTGAAACTGTCATGCACTCACGAAAGTTGAGCTCAGGGGGTAGATGAATTCCCCACGCTATTTAGATGAACGTGGTTTAGATTTGTACCAATAAATTTAAGTTTTTTAAAATAAGGAAAGAAGAACATAGGTTATAGAATAAAGGAAAAGTCAGTTTGGTGTGTTAACTCATCTTCTTCCTCCTCCTGTTTCTCAATGGAGTTACGAACAAAGGCACCGGATTCCAATGCCCAGAAGCCTCGATACAGAATAAAGACCAAAAAACTCTCTTACAGATTATGTCATAAAAAAAATGGGGTTTGTTGGGCGAAGCCACCCAATAGTACTTACATTTTGAAGAATGTTAATTGCGAAGCGAAACCAGGGGAGATCATGGCCATTGCTGGTCCAAGTGGGGCAGGAAAGACAACATTGTTAGACATACTGGCCGGCATGATCCCACCTAGTAGAGTATCCGGTCATGTGTTTGTAAATGAGCAGAAAATGGATGCAAGAGAGTTTCGGAGAGTATCCGGATATGTCACCCAAGACGACGCTCTTTTCCCACTTCTTACTGTCAGAGAAACGCTTATGTACAGCGCACGTCTCCGGTTGCACGGAGGGTTCAAAATGGCCGCCGCCAGAGTGAGAGATCTACTGAAGGAGCTTGGACTAGAGCATGTTGCCAATGTAAGAATTGGTGGGGAAGGGGAATCAAGGCGTGGGATTTCAGGCGGTGAAAGGCGCAGGGTATCAATTGGTGCTGATCTAGTGCATGATCCAGCTGTTCTTTTGCTTGATGAGCCAACATCAGGGCTGGACTCAACCTCAGCTCTTCATGTTGCCTTGTTGCTCAAGTCAATGGCTATGGATCATGGGAAAACAATTGTGTTAACCATCCATCAACCCGGTTTCCGGATTCTTGAGTTATTTGATCAAATCCTGCTTTTATCAAATGGAACCGTTCTTCACCATGGCTCCCTGCATCTCCTAGAGCAGCTGCTTACCTTTTCTGGTCACTCTGTTCCTCGGCATGTTAATGTGCTTGAGTTTGCCATTGAAGTGGCAGAAACCCTTGTCATGGATATTGTAGAAAGCGACATTGAACAAGAAAATGAGCAAGGCTATATCGAAGAAAATAAGGTATGTTACTCTAATAATCAATTCAGGGAGGCTTTAGTACTGGGGCAGAGATTCTCCAACAACATTTTCAGAACAAAACAGCTCTTTGTTGCAAGAATGATTCAAGCAGTAGTTGCTGGATTTGTGCTTGGGACTATATTTGCAAGTGCAAGCAATGATCCAAGGGGATTTAAGCTGAAATCTCAAATTGGATTTTTTGCCTTCAGCCTCACCTTCTTGCTGTCTTCAACAACTGAAGGTCTACCAATATACTTGCAGGAAAGGAGGATTTTACTGAGAGAAACCTTGAGGGGATCTTATAGAATCTCTTCTTATATTATAGCAAACACTCTTGTGTTCCTTCCTTTCCTCTTAACTGTGGCTCTTCTCTATACCACCCCCGTTTACTGGCTAGTTGGATTGAGGAGGGAAATGGACGGATTCCTCTACTTCTCACTGGTGGTCTGGATGGTTTTGTTGATGTCAAATTCATTCGTTCTATGTTTTAGTACACTAGTCCCAAATTTCATCATGGGGACATCTTTAATCGCAGGGCTGATGGGGTCATTTTTCCTCTTTTCTGGATATTTCATATCAAAGGAGGACATACCCTGGTACTGGATTTTCATGCATTACTTGAGTTTATTTAAGTACCCATTTGAGTGCTTTATGATAAATGAGTATGGTGGAGAAAAGGGAAAGAAAAGATGTGTGGGGGGTGTAGAAGGGCTGTGCTATCTGTATGGTGATAACTTTCTGATGCAGCAAGGTTTGAAACAGTCACATAAGTGGAGTAATTTAGGCGTGATGCTGGGGTTCATCCTTGGGTACAGAATTCTTTGCTTTCTTGTTCTGTGGTACAGATCTTACAGAACCAGAACATAGAAAGCTTTGTAGGGATCTTCTGGTTTGTCTATCCTCTTAAACATTAACAAATTCTCTATAGCTGTAATTGTTAGCTTTAACTGTATGCAGGCTTCTTTTACTGTCTTGTTTGGCTATTTTAAGTCTTCAAGGGGAAACTTATAGATCTTTTAGTAGTGTAGGTCTCTCAGATTATTAGTCCTCGTTTTTCTTTTCTTTTTTAACCATCTAAATTTTTGTGTTATCGTGTGTAATTGTTTTGTTTTATTTCTTGTGATTGTGATCTATTGCACGATAAATAACAACCAAAAGATTTTGAAAATATCTTGCTAAGGGATGCTTAATCTCTCAAGATTACTTTGTCATATCGTGGCATTTTTTGTCTCAATTGTTTGGCCTCTCTCTCGTCACCTTTCCCTGTTCTACCTAAGACAGAAAAAAGTCTCAATTGTCCCAAAATTCTTTTCCATGTTCTCTGTTTCTACTACCCGTCATTTTCACTCCTTTCAATAGATCATTCTTCCAACCTGCCAACCCACCTCACTTTAGCACCATTGAATTAGACTTGTGTTGTCTTTCTCCAGGAACTCTGATTTTCCTTATTAGGAAAAAAAAACATATAGATTCACAAAAATTGTGTGCATCTGCAACCATCTAAGGACAAGAACAGGTCTAATCTAAAAGAGTAATTATATATGTCACCCTACATGTCTACCTTGTGTCAACCAAAAGTGATGTGACTTTTAAAATCATCATTGAATTTATTATCAATGATTATTGACTTTTGATCTAACGGTAATTTTAAAAGCCACGTCACTTTTAGTTGACACAAGATAGACATGGAGGGTGACTTGTATCATTACTCAATCTAAAATACACTTTAAGATCAATCTAAAGATTAATATCAGTTGCTTGAATCGTTTCAACTGATCTACTTGCCCTCTAGATCATCAATGAACTAAATGTTTTCTTCCACATCTCTTCCACAACCAACTTTTTAATGTATTCTTAATTTCAGAGCTCTTGCTATTATCCGTCTGCTATCATCTTTGGGGTTATCATCCTGTTGAGACCAGCAAAGAATAAGGTACATACATGTCTTCTAAGAGAAGGGATTTAAAGACAGTGTGTTAAGCATTGTTAGTGAGCAATGTGTTATGCCCTTTTCTCAATACTAGGCAATAAGGCTAGAATGCATTGCTATTGCAGTAAAGGAAATGCACGGTAAAAGGCAACTTTTTCTGAAAGATCAAAAACATGATCAAGCGCATCAAGATTAAAGAATCTATGACGTTTAGTACAATAATTTCATCATATTTATCCATCTAGAATACAGGGAGCACTATACATTGCTATATAAATCATCTTGAGTTGTTCATACAGTATACGAAACATACAAAATCAGTTACTGTATGACCACACGAAAGCCAATGCATACAGGCAAATATAACTTCACAAAGATACAAAACCATCATCCACGATTCATATGCTCAAAGGAAATCTCCTAATGAAGATGAACTCGGACAATCAAATACAGAAATTCTTCGCCTCTTATCTGAAAGAGTGCTTCCTATTGAGAACTCCTGTGAAACAGAAAATTTATCAAGTAAAGAGATAAGGGCTTGGCGGACTTCGGTATCATTAACATGCCCTTCTTTGCAGCAGGTCATCACAACAACATTCTTCATTCTTCCTCCCAAGGTTGCAATCTCTGCCCTCTTTATTATCAGATGCAGAGCATCGAGTGCTTGTCTCAAATCAGACAGAAATCCAGGTTTATAATCACAGCATACAGATGCTTTAATTGAGTAAGGGATACTTCCATCAAGTCCATCATCTCGTTCAACTATTACTTCATCAAAGTCCATTGGTATAACAAACCCATCACTAGCTTCTGCTGCGCTCCTCTTAAGTTCCTTCATGTGACTGATTACTTCAGCAAACAATGATGCTTTGTCCATCTGTCAGTTCAGATTGGCCAATCAGCTATCCAATTACAAACACATAACAAGCAAAACATTTGCACCCCATTATGGCATTCATTGGCAATAACAGAGTCCCATAAAAACAAAGAAACTACCTTAGCTCTCACCGAATTGAGGAATGTTGAAAGCATTCTTGAGATTTAGTGATAAGGATATATATATAACTCACAAGGAAGGCACATGAAAACCAGCTTACTAGCTTGAAGTCAAATAATTAGATCCACATTTAGTTCAGTTACTACATAATTTCTTTTATAATGCTGGGACAGGGATCTAGCATATGTATTAGAACTAGTTAAACATCACTTGTGCATAATGTTAAACATCCATCATATCGTGAAGCCCCACCCATGCACAGATGCACTGCATGACTCCAACCAGAAGGAAAATTAAATACGATTCTGGAAGCATAAGTAAGAAATCTTGCTCTTCCAAAACCAAACTAGTCCATTTACATGGCTTAATTTAATTTCATAGCTTAAGAACCATACACGTGATTCAAATGAATAAATTCACCTACAATTCCCCTCAAATTGAAAAAATTACCGCCTATNCAGCATAATTCTGGTTATTTCATCCCACACATACTAACCCATATACCAAATTTTCATACTGCGCATCGAATTCCCATACACAATTTCATTCATAAGTTACACTAAACTACAACTAGAATATTGTCAGCCAAGCAAAACATCAAGAACCTTCTTAGCGCCCGGAACTAGGCCACGAAGCGTATCGAGATGAGCACTAATCCTCGCTCTCCGCCGCCTCTCTGCCTCGCAGTGGCTCCTCAAAGCAGCAACCGTTCTCTCTGCCGAACCCCCTTTACGCTCCAACTTCACTGGAGCCTCCACAAGCTCACATCTCTCACTGTCCAAAACCCAAGACGAAGATGAAGGAGACCCATTTTTCGTCATTGAGGAATTCGCCAAAAAATCGTCCTTTAAACCGTCAGAAGCCATTTTTATAGTGTTTGAACTCCAAGAAAAGGGTTCCATGACTAGCAAAGCAGTAAAGAAAGCCTTGGTCCTTGGAGGAAGTATTTTTTATGGTAGCCAATGAAGACAATTGGAAAGGTATTTAATGGGAAACTGTCAACAGTTTTTCCCTTGTCATGTTTTGAGGAATCCAAGGCAGGATGGGATGAGCAGCAAGAAGATTGGAGGTTTTGAGACAGAGAGCCAGAAATGTGAGGGCGTTCAGAGGGATGTTACAGAAAAGTAGGAGCTTTTTGCTGGGTCCTAGTGGGTTTAAACAATGGAGGATGCTGTAGCATACTCTCCGCGAGAATGGTAGGTGTCACTAAATGATTGAGTAGAATAGAATAAGGCTTTTCATGTTTTTTTAAAAAAACATTTAAAAAAAAAATTACACTATAAAGATAATTTGAGAAATATAGCCAAGCATTTTTCTTAAACAAAACTTTAAATTAAATTTCAGAATAATTAAAAATGCATATATAGAATATCACTTCCAAACCTGTTTGTTTTCTTCACTGTATATATATTTTTTTACCGTACAATTTTCTTGAAATATTGTAGACTTGGTTAGTAGTTTTCGAAGTCATCATAGATTTTAAGACCACCCGCCTTGGGAATATATCTCAAATAAATTTTTTTTTTTATTATAATTCTACCGCTCAAAATAAATTAACCAGATACTCTCTATTTCCTTTAAAATGAAAAAGATCTTTTTTCTAATGCAAGAGTTCTGGTTACCTCGGTGATGGGCTGATTTGATTCCTCTTGCTACTCCCTAATCGATGCTAGTAGTTTAGTGTTTTGATACCTCTAAACCTTCTCTTCAATTCTAATCCAAGAGTGTGGGCAGGGACGAAGCCAAAAAGTTTTATGGGGAGGGGCCAAAGTATTTTTTTTTTTCTTTCTTGGTTCTCAGGATTTTTTTTTTTTTAACAATTTTTTTTTATTATTTTTCATAAATCGAGGTCTCTAAGATATCAAGTAAAATCTAATTCTAGTAGATCAATCTAAAAAGATAACCTTATCCTCAAACTCACGTAGCAAATTTTTTTTTGTTGCTCTTAGATTCTTGCATCTAGAATCTTACGATTTTAAAGAGTTTGTTTATAATTTTTAAAGAAAAATCATATTTAGCTCTTAGGTTTTTATCTGATTTGAATTTAGTCCTTATGTTTCTAATTTCAAAAATATGGTCCTTAAGTTTTATTCAAATTTTAAATAGATCCTTCTATCACTTTTCCATCAAAATGAATGGCTTGTCATATGTCACATGTATCTCAATTAACATACTAGAGTTCATATCAACACCTAATATCAATATCATATCATTAAACTCCAAATCATCCATTAAAAAAAAAAACAACTCCAAAAACAAAAATAATCTTCTTTGTCATTATAAACTTCTAATTTGAAGCATTATAGGCAAAACCATTAACTTTGATGCTAAGATAGATCTTGGTGTGTTAAATGAGAAACACCTAACAAATAGAAAATCGTTAACTTTGACCGTAAAGTGATTGAGGAACTAATTCAAAACTTGATTAAAATTTAAGGACTGTATTTTTAAAATTGAATACCCAATGACTAAATTCTAATCAGATGAAAACTTAGGAGTTAAATGTGATTTTTTTTCCTAATTATGTAATTAGGGCTTTTAAGTTTTAATGATAAAGACCAAAATATTATTGGATAGGACCAAAAAAATTAGTGGGTAGGGCCAAAATTTGTATTGGGTATGGCAAAAAAAAAAAAAATGGATAGGGGCCAATAGGTTAAAAAAAAATAATTTGGCCAAAAATTTTCATTTCTTACAAATTCCGCCCCCCTCCCACATCTGTCCCTGAGTGTAGGCTTTAATGCCTACACAAGCACCTCTTTAAATTTGCTCCCCAATATAATACACAATTACTAGGGTGTTTCATTATGTAATTATGTCTAAGCCCAATAAGGAGTAATTATCAGTTTGAGAAGGGAATTAAAGAAAAAATAAAATTAGCTTCAATAAGCCTAGGACACTTGTAATTTCATGAATTATCCTAAATTACTATTAATTACAATTTATTCTACTAAAAAAATTGTAAACTGGAATAAATTGTAATTTCACTCTAATATTTATTTTGATTAATCAAAACTCTCATTGACAACTTATAATTGCAATTGACCCTCCATGAAATTATTCATAGTCAAATTAAAGTCATAAATAAAAGAAATGTTATAGCTCATTCCCTCAACCATCTTTGACCATCTATGCCTAGGTGGATTTTTATTTTTATTTTTCTATTTGGCTCAAAATAGAACCAATGTTTTAGAAAGGGGGGAACATTTCTCAATACAAAGATGGTCCAAGGATGGTTGAGAGAATGAGCTTTAACTTTTCTCAACAAATAAACTATCACTTTAATTTACTATCTCTTAATCCTGGAGTACCCGATTTAACTTCTTCAATATTCTTGTACTCTTGAAATCATATTTTATTTAGTACATTTAATTTTAGTAACTCCTTACTAAAATACTCCGGCCAAAGTATTGTACTTGCTGAGTAAGATTTGGCCTCGTGATTATAATGAAAGCTTGAAGTTTCATCTAAAAAAAAAAAAGTTTGCTTTGTAATTTTTTAGAAGTTCATAATTATATAGATTTTATTTGTATTGAAATATAATACGTATCACACCACCAATATTAGAGATTCCTGCTAATTTTTTATTAATGTTTTGAAATTAGAATCCACATGTTTTGTTCTTGCTATTTTTTTTTTCTTTATACTTTTTTCCCTTTTAAACTACTCATATGCAAACAAAGATTTCAACTTGTTTTCATGATTTTAACTTGTTTTCATTTTATATGGAGTAAACTAAAAAGTAAGAATCTTATTTTTTAATTCATTTGAATGTTTAATGGAAATTTTTTTTTCTTCGTTTGTATGATTTACTCGGATTTTGTTTTTTAAGTACTTTTTCTGTTTTGAAAGTAAAAGAATGCAAAAATTTATTT
>FXXK01001519.1:26392-51392 GCA_900184695.1 Betula pendula | reverse complement strand
TTGTTTAGAATCCTAGAAAGATGAATCTCCATATGCCTAGTAAAAGAAAATGGAGAAACAGTAGCAGTTATCATAATTTGATTCTCCATATATGAGTTATCATAATTATAGCAGTTATTTCCATACCTCCATATATGATGCTCGTTCATGGCTGTTATCATAATTTATTAGTGTAAACAGTAAACAGTACACAGTATGCAGTAGGCATAGAAGGGTTGAATCGCAGGTAGTTTATTAGTTGTAAACAGTAAGCGTTTTAAAGAAAGCAATAAAGAAAGAACAAAATATATATTAATATTATATACTAGTAACTTAAGTATAATAATACTTAATATATATAATATATCATATTTAAAATATAAAAAATAATAATAATTAGATGTACGTTATTTTTAAATTTATTAACTAAACTAGCTAAAATAAGTATAATTAACCATTTACACTAAAAAATTTGCATAAAGTAATGAGACGGCTCTTACCTGCCCCCCTTTGTCTAGATTAGCATTTTAAGCTGATCCACTTGACACCCATTTCAATGGCCATGGAGATTTTGCCTTGTCATCTTTCACCTTTGAGGTGGTCCCCATCACGACTTTCAAATTTAAGGCATGTTTTTCAAAAGTAGTGGTTATTACTGTTTATGAGTTTTGTTAAATGAAAAAAAAAAATCTTCATTTTTTATATCACATTAAATTATTTTTAATTTTTTTTTTTTAATTATTGTTAAAAAATTCACTAAAAAAAAAAAATTATTTTTCTATACAAATTTACAACATTCACTCTATATTATATCACATCAAAAGTTAACAACCTCCAATCCAAACCCATAACCTTTATCAAACATACCCTAAAACTAGGGCTTTAAGGTCGATTCTTTATAAGGACAGAACTAAAAATTTAAATTTAGAGAAGCGACTTGCATTAAATTTTTTATTTTTAAGAGAGCCATTATTAGTAAAGTAAAAAACAAAAAACTATGTTTTTTTTTTTTTTAACAATTTAGACGTTAAAAGTTTTTGGAAAAAGAAAAAATAAAAAAAAAGAGTGAACAGGGTCCAACCTAATCCTTCTCCTAAAAGCGTGTAAATGTAAAAAGCCACGCACTTGGCTTTCAAGGTAATGGTTTTTTCTTGGCGATGTGATGGAGGTGGTCCACTATTTTCCGGGAAAGAAGATAAAATTATTTCAAAAAATCTAGAAAGATAAAGACGAGGCTTTTACAAAGGATGGCATGGTAAAGAAAAAGGGTCACGTAATGAAGTTTTAATTTCCATTTTTCTTCTCTATGTTGATATGATCATTAAAAGCAGGGACGGAACTAATATTTTTTATTCGGTCGTCAAAGCATGAATGAAGAACAAAATTTAATTTTGATTAGGGTCGAGCTTTGTTTTGATTACGGTTGTGGATGCAGTTGTTAAGGCTCGCATAGGGGTATGATATAGGTTCCTTAGGATTGAAATTTTCGGCTCGAATTTCACATAATTCGAACAAAAAGTTTCAAAGATCCTCATTGGATCACATAATAATGTTTAGAAGCAAAATGCATTCTCTTCTTAAGATGATGAAACAAAAATTTTAGTTGTATCATGAATTGCATATTTGATAGACATACAAATTTATAATAATTTCAAAAGGAATGGTGTAGATTCAAAATAAAAAGGTATAAATTGGCAATAGATTAGAATAGACATTATTCTCATATAATACACACCTGTGATTGTAGGCCTTTCTTTTCCTTCTCATTGAGTTGAGGGGAAGAGACAACGTGAGTGGCCCAGATAAGGGACCAAGAGTCTAAAATCCAGTGGGCTTAAAATCATGGGCATAAGCCCATTTGAAGGTACCACAAAGATAGCCGCCTCAACGTTAGGTTGCAGTCTGAAATGATTGGTTTTGAAAAAGTTTATTTTATTTTCTAAAAAAAAAAAATTAAAAAGTGTTTTCATGTGATATTCAAATGAGACCTTTAATATATATATAATTCTTTTGTTAATAATTTTGAGAACAGTGTTTTTATTTTTGAAAAAAAGAAAAATATTTTTGAAAAGGTTAACAAAGATAGCAAAGCTTGTTTCCAAGTATATTCCCCAACACCTACCCAAAAATAAAATAAAATAAAAAAATGTTACACCTCATCTTCTATTCAATCTTTGAACAATCTCTTTTGAAAATCTACCATTCATTTTATGGAATTCACATATAAGTCTCACAAATTTAATAATAAATTCACTCATCCACTGAGATTGGTGAAAGATGAAAATGATAATGAATTTTATCATTTCTCAAAATAATAATGTTATATACCATACAAACACCTCACAAATATATCATAAAACTAACGTAACAGAGTCTAATAATACTTGGATCAATCATTGTTAAAAAAAAAAAAATCAATTATTATTAAACCTTATCACATTAATTTTGTGGGATGTTTATTTATTATGTAGCATTACTGAAAAAAAAAAGAAAAAAAAAAAACCATACACAATTAGATCTGGTCAATCAAAAACAAAAACAAAGTCAAGTAAAAGTGTACTCTTACGACGAAAAGAAAAATGGAGAAAATCAAATTTAATCCTTAAGTTTTTATGGCAATTTTAATTTAGTACTTAGGTTATCAATTGTATCAATTAGGTCTCAAGTATTTCTTTGATTTCAAATAGGTCTCGTTTCATCCCATCATTTAATTAATTAACGTATACTCATGTCAAACCAATCAATTAATGTCACGTAACTCTCGTTTAAGATTTCATGTGCAAACTAAATGTGCCACATGACACAATTACATTAAATTATAAGAGAATGTTTAATTAACTTTGTCCAATTTTGTACATGTGAACAAAGATAGGCCCCACAAATGCAAAATGAAACTATTTAAAAAAAATAAAAGTCACATATACTAAGTTGAAGAAAAAAGTTGGACAACAAGCATTTCTTTATTCTAAATGAAAAAGTTAAAAACTCTTAATTTATGGTATATTTGTAATTTTAAGTAATTGAGCCATGTATGTGGTACATACAGTTGACACATGACGTATCAAACAAGAAATACGTGACATTAATTAATTGATTGGTTTAATATGACATATAGTTAATTAATTGGATGATAAGTTAACGGAATGACCTATTTTTAACTAAAGAAAATCTGATGATCTAATTTTTTGAAATTAAAAACCTAATAACTAAATTAAAATTTCATAAAAACCTAGGGATTGAATTAATTTTTCCCAATTAAATTAAATTGGGAAAATGAGATATTCTATGGGAGTTCATATCAAATAAATCAATAATCTAAAATGTTTTTGCCAAAACCTAAAAGTTTTCTTAAGCTAAGAATTATTGCAACTGATATCAGAGATCTTTTTCTTTTCTTTTTCCAAGTACATGATGTGAAAAAATTTATAATTTCTCACCCATTAAATGAGTCAAGCTCTTTACATATTTGCGCTATTTTCTTCTCTTTTTTATTTTTTTATTTTTTTTATTTTTTCAAGTCAAGTCTTTATGCTCCAAGAAATAAAAATCTTTTGCTTTATTTTCTTCTATTTATCATAGTTTATGAGAAGGGTCATTTAATAGCAATTTGCAATTATCGTAAACTATACTATGCTTACAACTTCTAACATTTTGAGGCAATTAAAAAAAAAAAAAGTCTCTTTAATATCTTTCTTTTTGTCCTTTGTTTTTCTAACTGAAAATTTGTTCTCAATTTTTATGCCCAGAGACGAGTCAATAAAACTTTAATTAATTGACTAGCCAATCAGATATTTAATTTAAATTGGAATATCTAGGTGGATTTCAACCACCTATTCAACCATCGATCCTCATTTGATCACCACAATCGGTGCAGTTAAAGCAATTGGGGTAAAGAAATTAAGGAAAGGTTACTGGAATTAAAAAATGGAAAAAGTAGTCGACTCTCCAACTAACAAAAAAGTGATACATTTTTTATTTTTTTGTCTAACTCAATTCAACTTCACATATATAGACAAATATGAGCCTTATAAATGCAAAAACAAACTTTTTTGAGGAGTGCTATACTTCCAATTTTTCCATCCAACCCCATCCAATTTACTGTGTTTTTTTTTTTAAAAAAAAAAAAAAAAATTTACTCATGGGTTGGATGAAGTTAGATGCTTGAAGTTGGAAACCAAGCATTTTTTAACTTTTTTTTTTTTTTTTAAAAAAAGTCACATATACAAAGTTGAATGGAGTTGAACAAAAAAATTAAAAATGTAGCATTACTCATAACAAAAAATTCAGTGCAAAAAATACAATCAAATGGTAGGACATAGGTCAAAGCCTCAAAAATGACCTCATCCTTTCTGAAAGGCCGCGTGAAGCGGTTTATAAAACAAAGCCAAAGGCCACGGCAAAGGGCAACCCATCCCAAACACTTGCTATTAGGGTATACAATCGGGGTCCCGATTATTCCATTTTAAATAATCGCAACCGGTTGCGATTGCTAATAACCGATTTCAATGTTGTTTTAAACCGGTTACTAACTAGTAACCGATTTTGACATAATAGACATTTTGGACCCTCTTTAAATTTTTTAAACCTATTTTTGAGCTATTTTAAACTTACTTTTTTTAGTTATTTTTAGAGATATTATATACTCCCATAAAGTAAAATATTAGAAATGACAAAAAAAAAAGACATGAAATAATAATAAAAAAAAAACATAAAAATAACACATAGGGTTGAATTTATAAAGATTTTAAATTATTATTATTATTATTATTTAATAATTATATATATATACAAACCGATTATCTGATTATTAACCGGTTATTCGATTACGGTTATTTCCGATTATTTGATTATAAAATAGCCGTCCTGCTTATATACTCCTACTTGCTAGCAACAAACGATAGCTATATCCAACCGGATGCCAGAAAAAGTTAAGCACTAATGGTTTTTGAACAAAATCTACTGATGAGGCGGACCAATCTTCAATAATAATAGTCTTTACAACAAGAACAAACCACATAAATACAAAGTGACTAGATCCCACAAAACCCAATGAAAAAACACAACAAAAAGCAACAAAAAAACAGAAGAATTAGTGGTAGATGTAGATGGCGAATCTAACTGATAGGGTGCATTACTAAGGAGAATGTTTTAAACCTAGGGATATTGGATGCAATAATAATGATAGGGTTAAATCGTGATAATTGCATTAATTGAAAAAATTTAAGTTTTGGTTGAAATCCCTAAATGGCGTGAAGCATAGATCTGGTTCAACAATTTCAATTTTTATTTAAATTTTTCTCATTAAAGGAATGTTTTGAGATCACAAAATCCTATGGTTGTGGTTGTTTCTTAATGAAATCTTAATCCTTGGGTTTATATTGTAAAAAGGGAAGATGACTAAAATTAAATTGAAAGAATAAATGACAATGCCATATATGGCCCGTCACTCAACCTTAAGGCATTTGGATTGAAATGGAGAGCATCCGGGTCCAACCTTAAGATTAGAATATTTTTTCGCTATCAATATATCCCATAAATGCTTGATTCTGAATTAATACTCACCAATCAATTCTCTAATTATCCAAATTTCGAATTTTAATGATTTTGGTGTTTCCATTTAGCTCTTCTCCTATTAAGCCATGGATTCGAAATTGAATTATTAGGTTCAATTATGGGCAGCTAGGGTTAATTAATTCTAGTATTATGCATTAAAAAAAAAAATACTTCTATAGAATTAGAATAATGCTTGTTGTCCATCTTTGTTCATCTTGTATATGTGGACAAAGATGAACCCTAATATAAAAGAAAACTCTTTAAAAAAATAATTAAAAAAAGCCACATATGCAAGATGGACAAAGATGAAGAAAAAAAGATGAACAACAAGCATTACTCATAGAATTAAGCAAATTAAGAAATTCTAAAATAAAATTTTGTTCTGGTAGGGATTCAATCATGTGCCCACCAACTAGTAAGGTTGCTACTTATTCCATTAAAGTATACTGTCATTCAATATAAGATTTAAAAATTAAATTATTTAACTCATACAATGATCCATTCTCTAACACATAAACAGACCAAGCCTACACTTCTCTAAAATCATATCCAATAACTATGAATACACTTTACCCTAAAAGAGGATCACGATTGCTATAAAACTTCAGCATCGCCAAATTAATTTCCTTACACAAAACTTTTGACAGAAGAAAGACACTCATGATATATGTTGGGATTACTTGGACCACACAGCTTTCAGTAGAATTTCCTTTCCTACTTATGAGAGAAACCTCATTTTACAATCATGCCACTATTTCCAAACTTGGTCTTTAGTACTCTTAAACGCCCATGTTTTGGATTTGCCAATAAGAGTCAGTAAGCCTAGGTACTTGTTGTATCTTTGTGTAGCTTGTATTACAGAAATCCCCAAGATCTGACTCCTGATCTCTTGAGTTGTATTTCTATTGAAAAAAAAAAAAAAAAAGACATTTTCTTCTTGTTAAGCTTATGTTTTGGGGCTTTCTCATAGATTTCCAACAACCTAGCCAACCTACACCAATGCAAAGAGTTTGCCTTACAAAAAAATAAACTATTGTCAGCAAAAAAAAAAAGAAGAAGATAATTTAGCCTTAGGCCTCTTTTGGAGGTTGGCACACCTGATAAAACTCTCGTACTTTTTGCATGGTGAAGAAGAGAGTTGAGGGCCTTCGCACAAAGAACGAAAATATGAGGAGATAATGGGTCCCTTTCCCTTATACCTTTAGGCGGACTGATACTTCTCATTGGTTGACCATTGACAATAACAACATAGGTCATTGTGCTAATATAGGCCATAATTAGCCTAATCCACCTATCATCAAACCTCATCCCCTACATTCCTTCCTAAAAAAAGAAAAAAGAAAACCACTTAACCCAATCATAAATTTTACTCATGTCTAATTTTAGTGCCATATAACCATTTTTTCCCTACATTCTAATGTGCATTGAATGTAAAATTTCATACGCTGCTAGAATATTATCATATATGAGCCTACTTGGTATGAAGGCACTATGATTATAAGAAAATGTGGGGAAGCACTATCTTTAATTTATTAGCTAACACCTTTGATATAATCTTATACAACACACTGCACAAGCTAATAGGTCGGAATTCAGTCACTAGAATGGTTTTTCACTTTGGGGATAAGGGCAATATAGGTTGAATTTACAACATTATTAATTTGACCCGAGTTTAAAAAACTAAGGACAACATTACATACCTCCACCCCTATTGTTGTCGAATTTTTCTGATAAAAACACACTACAAAGCCATCTAGACTTGGTGCTTTTAAAGGATGCATTTGATTCAGAGCTCAACTCATCTCCTCCACAGTAAAATTCCTTTGGAGCTGTTTATTCGTGTCTTATCTAACCCTCATTTCATAGCAAATAAGCACTCTCCCAAAAACTTAACCTCATCAAAGGTAAACAACTTTTGATGGTACTTTATGAACGCCTGCCCAATTTCATCTTTTAAGGTACAAACATTAATCAAATCAGGGAATAAGCAACCATTATTCATTACAACTATAATTATCTTATATTCAATTGGAGTTTTGGATATCAGTTCAAACAATAGTCCCCATCTCATCCCATCCTTTACAATGTTGACGTATTCAACTCTAACACCCTAGTAAAATAATTTAACTAGTAAATGACTTAGTGATTCGCCTCTCAGCCTTAACCCTCCCAAGTTAAAACTTAGGGATCATCCATTCTAAAAAAGAAGAGCATCTACAGCGGAAGACTTGTCTCTTACATAAATAGAGATAATGACTAAAGAACCATAAAATAATATACCAGAATAATAGCATCATCTCATAATTGTCTCAAAAGTATGGCCAAAGGCCGATCATCACAAAATACAGGTTTGAGCAAATCATTACATAATCCTAATAACACATTAAAGTCTAATATTTAAAAGATAGAGCATGTAAACAATGTCTATCATGTCAGACAAGACTCTCTGCTAACTCTCCACATGTTGCTCAATCACACATGATCTAACTCCTAAAAAATGATCATGAGTATCCCCTCCATCTGGACCATATCCCTTGAATGATCTGTCATCGTCTATGGTATGTATAAAACAACCTATGTTTTATAGATAAAAAAGATACAAGCGTAAGTTTACGACTTAGTGTGCAAAAACATACATAGTCTACAAGTTATCATTGTAAACTTAGTTTATAAAAGAGATATGCAGTGTATTCCATTTTATAAATCATGACATGAAGATATACTAATAGATATATGATAATGAACATGTGATATGTCAACAATATGGTCTACCTGAGACATTATCCTCTTTTAGTAAGGTTTGCATGTCCTGAAGGACTTCTGGTACAACTTTGGTGTCCCGGATATTGCACAAACATACCGTCTTATACTAGCAGTCCGACTTCGAGTGGCCTACACTGACTAACAAAGCCGTAACAGTGACCCCACTCGAAGAATGATGCACTGATCATAAAACTTTAACCAATGGATCTAAGGCACACATACAATAATAAATAACTGAATCATAGGTTAACTTGTAATAATGATAAGCTCATGACCATTGTTCCGTTCAAAATGATGCACCATGTCATACGACGCACTTTAATCTTTCAAATATTTTATATGTACGCTCTTTACAACTTATCATTTCATTATCTTCGTTAATTACAATCATTTTCACAAATGAAGTTTACATTTAAGCATAAATAAATATTTCATGAGAGTTGTAAACATGCATATTTTGTATATAAAAAATAGTCATACTATGCGAAAAAATAATAACAAGTATCTGTGTGAGTGTGGCGACCCGATTTCATCACACACACACACACACACACATATATATATATATATATATATTGAAATGAAACTGAATGGTCACAGAGGCTCATGTAAAGCCCACATCATCAACTCATAATCTGAGCATATCACATCAGAGTTAATAACATACACACAGTGGAATCACATAACATAATATGTGAGAGAAACACAACTTGGAACTAAAATAAACTATATACAACAGTTTTACAATATATGCTATACAACAAAAGAAAGGCTATAAAAAATGCTACATACGGCATAGCCAAAGTACATCATTTTATTTCTACATATACAACAACATGATGTACAACAAAAACTAGACTACTATAAGAGTCGATATAAAATACCCAATGTGTGTACATCACCTTCAGACATGATATCCCAAGTAAGCAGCCACTGGATCTTCATCAAGATTCGTTGTACCTACAACAACATCAACATTTATGGAATCATAGAGATCATCCATGATTACATAGGAAAATGACAGAAAAAATGGTGAGTCAACAATTCATAAAGAATGAAGACTCCCATGAGGGTTTTCGCAATGAACCAAACTTTTATTTATGTAATCGCTTACAATATCAGCCACTTAACTTCATAAAAATATTATTCTTTCATTTATCGAATTCAGTGTAGCTGATGAAGAAAACAACATATTCATAAAACATTTTGAATCATTATATATATAACTGTGAATATATGCATTAGCTCCAAAATACGTTTGGATACATATACATATAAATCATCTAATGCATATTTTGAACATAATAAAAGTCTATAAAACATCATATGCAATCCAGCTGTAAACGTATACATAAGTTATTTTCCATTGAGAATTTTATGCATACCAATACATCTAGCATGAAATACCTCTTAAACCAATACACATAAATCATCAAGAACAATGCAATGATTTTCCACTTTCCTTTACTTACGTAATGTGTATAGCATGCTTAACGGACTCAGCCCGAGCAACTGCACACACCAGCCTCAGGGACAACTCTCTAGCCTCGCGCATAATGGGCCCAGCCCTAGCACTTGTGCGTAGCAGGCCCAGCTCTATCACCTTTTATAACTTTCTTTACTTTCATCATAATGGGCCCAACCCTCTTATTTGCTTTCATCTTATGGGCCTAACCCTCTTTTTTATCTCTTAAATATTAGCCCATGTTCATGTTCACACATCAATGCACGTGCTCATGTTAATGTATTTACAAATCTCAACAATCATGTTTTAACAACTGAAATTAAATCAATTCTCATTCATCATAAGTCAAAATCTCAAAGCACAAAGTATCAATAATCATAATATATCTTTCATATTTTAACACTTTCAAAATCATAACAACAATATCAATCATATCCCATCAAAAACTTCATAAAATATTGGAAGTATCAAGTAATAATAAATTATCCTCAAACAACATATGAATGACTCGATCTTTTCATAGCTTTAAACATTCTTCAAAAGCATTAAAATTCTAACCTTTCTCAGCTTGTTTAGCATTTATAAAATATATAAAATCATTTGAAAACATAAAACGTAATTCGTCCTCAGTGAGTAAAAATTACTCACTTCAATCCTTTGATGCTTTAACACTATACCCACTAAATCATCTAGCCACAATGAGCTGCAATATCACATTGCATGCAATTCTTAGATACAATCTATAACTCAAAACTTAATCAACAAGTGCTTAACAACATCATAAACACTAGCCCCAATTACTTATAACTTGAGGAGACTCGAATCACTAACCCACAAGTTACGAAAGCTACTCTCCTAGCAGTTCACTATGAATATATGCAGAATTACACAAAACATAGTTGAACTAGAACACTTACCACAAATATATGAAGCCCGACTTAAGAAACTTCGATCCAACGCTCAAACTCCACAATAATAACAAGTCCTAAGACAAATATATCAAGATTAAGCATTACATGCATAAAACAAAGCTTAACCATGAAGGATTCTCATGGGTTTGAGAAATTACCTAAAACGAACGGTAGGAACGGCAATCTAATACCGAAGAATGCTTTGCCGATGTTAGATTACACTTTGGAAGCTTCAAATGATCAATACCCTAAGGTTTAGATCAACGTTAGGAGAGAGGGGAGAGCTCTAGGTGTCCAAGAAAAGAAAAATGAAAACTGAACTGAAATTTTCATGTTTTTGCACTATATAGTTTGATTTTTGGGTCCTCTGGTTGAACTGATAAGTGGGCCGTTCAAATGGAACATGTTCCAACGCTATAGATTTTAGCCTTCACTTCACAGTCCATTTTGACCCCCAAAACGTTCGAATTGAAAACTTTTCATGAAATACTAAGTTGTATAATTTTGAATTAGCTTTCCAATGACACCAATTTTACTTCAATCGGAGTTCGGGTTCAAAAGTCATGATTATTTTATTCCCAATGGGTCAATGCTGAAAAGTGACCCGGTCGAACGGCATTTGGAACAGGCATTGGAACGGACAGTTCTATTGCTCACCCGGTTGAACGGCAATTGGAACAGATGGTTCTGTTGCTCACCCGGTCGGACGGGAAACTCCCCGTTTNTAACAAGTATTTGTGTGAGTGTGGCTACCCGATTTCATGACACACACACACACACACACACACACACACACACACACATATATATATTTGAAATGAAACTGAATGGTCATAGAGGCTCATGTAAAGCCCACATCATCAACTCATAATCTGAGCATATCACATTAGAGTTAATAACATACACACAGCGGAATCACATAACATAATATGTGAGAGAAACACAACTTGGAACTAACATAAACTATATATAATAGTTTTACAACATATGCTATACAACAAAAGAAAGGCTATCAAAAATACCACATATGACATAGCCAAAGTACATCATTTTATTTCTACATATACAACAACACGATGTACAACAAAAACTAGACTACTATAAGAGTCTATATAAAATATCCAATGGGTGTACATCACCTTCAGACATGATATCCCAAGTAAGCAGCCACTGGATCTTTATCAAGATTCGTTGTACCTACAACAACATCAACATCTATGCAATCATAGAGATCATCCATGATTACATAGGAAAATGACAGAAAAAAGGGTGAGTTAACAATTCATAAAGAATGAAGACTCCCATGAGGGTTTTCGCAATAAGCCAAACTTTTATTTATGTAATCGCTTACAATATCAGCCACTTAACTTCATAAAAATATTATTCTTTCATTTATCAAACTCAGTGTAGCTGATGAAGTAAACAACATACTCATAAATCATTTTGAATCATTATATATATAACTGTGAATATATGCATATGCTCCAAAATACGTTTGGATACATATACATATAAATCATCTAATGTATATCTTGTCATAATAAAAGTTTATAAAATATCATATACAATCCAGCTGTAAACGTATACATAAGACATAAGTTATTTTCCATTGAGAATTTTATGCATACCAATACATTTAGCATGAAATACCTCTTAAACCAATACACATAAATCATTAAGAACAATGCAATGCATGCTTTAATCTTCCACTTTCCTTTACTTACGTAATGTGTACAGCATGCTTAACGGACTCAGCCCGAGCAACTGTACACACCGGCCTCAGGGACAACTCCCTAGCCTCGCGCATAACGGGCCCAGCCCTAGCACTTGTGTGTAACGGGCCCAACTCTATCACCTTTTATAACTTTCTTTACTTTCATCATAATGGGCCCAGCCCTCTTCTTTGCTTTCATCTTATGGGCCCAACCCTCTTCTTTGCTTTCATCTTATGGGCCCAACCCTTTTCTTTATCTCTTGAATATTAGCTCATGTTCATGTTCACACATCAATGCACGTGCTCATGTTAATGTATTTACAAATCTCAACAATCATGTCTTAACAACTGAAATTAAATCAATTCTCATTCATCATAAGTCAAAATCTCAAAGCACAAAGTATCAATAATCATAGTATATCTTTCATATCTTAACACTTTCAAAATCACAACAACAATATCAATCATATCCCATAAAAAACTTCATAAAATATTGGAAGTATCAAGTAATAATAAATTATCCTCAAACAAAATATGAATGACTCGATCTTTTCATAGCTTTAAACATTCTTCAAAAACATTAAAATTCTAACATTTCTCAACTTGTTTAGCATTTATAAAACATATAAAATCATTTAAAAACATAAAACGTAATTCGTCCTCTGTGAGTAAAAATTATTCACTTTAATCTTTTGTTGCTTTAACACTATACCCACTCAATCACCTAGCCACAATGAGCTGCAATATCACATTGCATGCAATTCTTAGACACAATCTATAACTCAAAACTTAATCAACAAGTGCTTAACAACATCATAAACACTAGCCCCAATTACTTATAACTTGATGAGACTCGAATTACCAACCCACAAGTTACGAAAGCTACTCTCCTAGCAGTTCATTATGAATATATGCAGAATTACACAAAACATAGTTGAACTCGACCACTTACCACAAATATATGAAGCCCGACTTAAGAAACTTCGATCCAACGCTCAAACTCCACAATAATAACAAGTCCTAAGACCAATATACCAAGATTAAGCATTACATACATAAAACAAAGCTTAACCATGAAGGATTCTCATGAGTTTGAGAAATTACCTAAAACGAACAGTAGGAACGACAATCTAACACCGAAGAATGCTTTGCCGACGTTAGATTACACTTTGGAAGCTTCAAATGATCAATACCCTAAGGTTTAGATCAAACGTTAGGACAGAGGAAAGAGCTCTAGGTGTCCAAGAAAAGAAAAATGAAAACTGAACTGAAATTTTCGTGTTTTTGCACTATATAGTTTGATTTTTGGGTCCTCCGGTTGAACTGGTAAGTGGCTCATTCGAACAAAACATGTTCCAACGCTATAGATTTTAGCCTTCACTTCACAGTCTATTTTGACCCCCAAAACATTCGAATTGAAACTTTTCATGAAATACTAAGTTGTATAATTTTGAATTAGCTTTCCAATGACACCAATTTTACTTCAATCAGAGTTTGGGTTCAAAAGTCATGAATATTTTATTCCCAATGGGTCAATGCTGAAAAGTAACCCGGTCGAACGGCATTTGGAACGGACGGTTCTGTTGCTCACCCGGTTGAACAGCAATTGGAACGGGCATTGGAACAAATGGTTTTGTTGCTCACCCGGTCGGACGGAAAACTCCCCTTCGAACGGGAAAGCTTCATAAATGACTTTCCTCAAGTTTTTCATGTGTTTTTTGTTCATTCTTCTAACTATAAATTACCTTTTTACCCCTGGTTATCAATTTTTCTTAGTTATTTACATAATTAAGCTCATAAAATCCTCTAATCATATCTCGGGTATAACAGTGAGTTTATTCACTTGCGTCGTAAAGATCAACCAAATAATCTTTTAACGGATTTTCAACTTCCGAATCTAAGAAAATATCACTCCATTAGTCTAAAGCGGGGTAAAAATCATTTATAAGCCTTAATCACCCAAAAACTAACATTCTGTCCGAGGTACGAACGTAAGTGTATAATACACGAACGTATATACAGCACACGAATACATGTGCATGAATGTTCCTGACATATTCATAAACGTTCTTATATCGATCAGAAAGTTGTTCATGGTTCATTAGGCCATTCTAAACTTTCAAGAACACACCCTAGGTACTGAGTAAGGTCCTTAAGGTTAGAAAACATAAATTAAGGCAAACATGTAAACTAATGAATGTCTAACTACGTAAAGTCATAGTAAATATAGGGTTTCAAGCTCAAAACTCTAAGGTCTTAAACTAAGAATCTAAACCTATCAAATAACTCTAAATCAGAAATTAAAAGTACGAAAATAAAGACATAAACCTTAAACAAAACGGAGAAAAATAAGTTAAGGTAGAGAGATTTACCCACTTTGAAGAACAAAGCTCAAAAGTTCTTTTTCTTCCTCAAAAATCTCCCTAACCCTCTCACACTATCAAAAGGCACACAAAAATAGGTCGATAATGTGCTGAAGGTTCGAGGTATGAAAGGTATTTATAGAGTTGGAACGTTTAGGTAAAGACTGTTGGACAAACTCAAAATCTGGGCTATACGAACATATGTAGCTTTATACAAACGTTTGTATGTTCTTCACTAACACACACACACCAGGTGCCTAACCTGTTGAGTGCACATAGATGAACAGTGCAAAACGACACAGTTATGAACATATGTTATTTTATACGAACATATGTATGTACTATATATACGAACGTTCTTGCCCTTACACGAACGTATGTATAAGCCAGAAAAGTTCAAAAATCCATCTTTTAGGCAACTCTTTCATCTTATAAATCCTAATCAAGGATGACTTGATCTTGATTAATCTTTTGGGCTATTACATCAACATCCCCAATCGTTTTCCCAATTTGTACCCCTATCTCTCTATTCATACAAGCGAACAAAAGATTGTTAAATTGTACCTCTAAACAATTATTTCCCAAACTCCATCCTATTTGGTGGAATTAATCCATCAAATTCCTTTAGCACAAACATAAATTTGTCAAATAACCATGGTCTACCATCCTTAACCAGCTTTCTATCCCTTTCATATGTGAATTTGATTAAGAATAAGTTTTTTGCTAGTTCTTTGAAACTTATGAACTAATTAGCCTCTAAACCTTCAATAGAGTTGATATAATGGTTTCCTTGCTAACAACTCTTTCAGCAATGAGTTTGCTAATGCGACAAAACTCCCCCCTTTTCTCTATGTCCTCCACATTGGTTTTGTTAATCGCAATCCCCACTGCCTCCTCCTTCGTGAACTTCAGCTTCCCCACAAATTTGAAAGTTCTTTCGCCATGAGACTGACCCACCGTAAATCGCCTTGAATCAGCTAGATGAATCGCAATCGACAGATCTAAAAGATTTCTCCCTTCCTTTATGTTTTTGTGGCCTGCCTATTCTAAAGCAGTCAGGTGAATCACTTTTCATGATAGAAAGACAAAAAATTTCTCCTCTTTGTTTTCCTAAGAGATAAGACTATATAATCCTCCTCAATACTTGAAGGTTGTTAGAGCATTCTCATCCGGCTCCCTATTGTAGGGATTTTCATACTTTAAAGAGTCAAAATTAATTTTAGACCATTTTATTGCTCCAATCTGGCTCCTTACTTTAAGAAAAAAAGTAAGGAGCACAGGGGCGGAACCAGAATTTGTAGTGTGGGGGGACAAACTTAAATAAATATATATAGTCACTCCATATGTGTTTATGATTATTGTAGCAATTAATTAGTACATAAAACTTTAAAAAATCTGATTATTTAATTTTTGCTCTAATTTTTGTCTTCTCATTTGCAATGAGAGAAAAAAAAGAGAGAATTTCTTTGCAGAGTCACGGCTTCACTTTGAGACAATGTAGTTATGAGAGAGAAAAGACAGATGAGAAGTTGAATTAAAAAATTGATATGAGTGATTTTGATGCCTTAACATGACGCCGAAGAGCTTCAGAATTTCAAACTAAATTAGAGTTTCGCTATTTAGAAGCCAATTAGAGTCTCAAGTGTGAAGGCAACTAAATAAATTAAGGTTTTTTTTTTCTCCCAGTTTTCTACGTTGAAAGAGGGAAAAATTTGAAAGAAAAATTAAAAAAGGGGACAAAATTATCTTTTTAAAGTTCAAATATATAAAAAATAGTATATTTTAAGAAAGATTTTAAAATTTTTTTGGGGGACATTCGTCCCCATTAATCAACATGGGTCCGCCCCTGAAGGGGCATGAAACGGTCCCTACTTAAGGATGATCATTTCACTCCCTACTTTTTTTTTTTAATAAAATATTAATTTCTCTCTTCAACTTTTTTGCTTTCCCAATTTTCTTATTTTTTCTTTTATTTTATTTTTTTCTTTCTCTTTGATTGAGGTTGAATGAGAAGAATTTGATTGAGGTTAATATTGTATTTAAATGAAAAAGTCAAAGGGATTCATAGTTTAGGGTGTCAGATATAGTGTGTTTAGAAAAATTGGCTCTCTAAAGTAGAGAAAAATGATTTTATCCTCAAAATATAGAGGTAAAAATAGTGAGCCGAATGCTCTCTATTATAAAGATTTTCCTACTTTAAAGAACAAAAATTGATTTTTGACCATTTTATTGCTCTCATTTCGCTCTTTACTTTGGAGAAAAAAATAGGGAGCATGAAATAGCTCCTACTAATAGGAAGCCATTTTACTTCATACTCTTATTTTTTTCTAATAAAATATTAATTTCTCTCTCAAACTTTTTGTTTTTACAATTTTCTTTATTTTTTCCTTTTATTTATTTATTTCTCTTTGATTGAGGTTGAATGTGAACAATTTTGATTGAGGTAATATATATATTTAAATGAAAAAATTAAGGTCGATCCCTAGTTTAGGGAGCCGGATGTAGGTGTTTAAAAAAAGTGACTCTCTAAAGTAAGGAAAAATAATTTTATTTTCAAAACAAGGAGTAAAAGTATAGAGCCAGATGAGAATGCTCTTATAAAAGTTGAAAATAATTCTTCAAATCAATCCTCCTTAGCATATGGTTATCACATGCATGTGATATTATGCATATAAGAATCATTTGTTTTAATGATAGATATTAATTTGAAAAAAAATTTCTCCAACTTATTTTATTTGAAAACTTTGTCCTATAAAATTTAATGACAGATATTAATTTAAAATAATCATTCAGCCAAAAGTTTTTATTAAAATCTAACAATAACGTCTTGAATAGTTTTCCAATAACAATATTATCATTCATAATTTTTTTATTTTTTTGTAAGCACGGAAAAAAAAGAAAGTAAAACAGAAACCCTCGTACTACGTGGAAACTAGAAACCCTTTGGTGACAGTATAAAGTCACAGCCTCCGCTTCATAGTCTCTCTCTCATTTCCTGAGACTCTGTCTCCGCCTCTCTTTTCTTAGCTCACAGATGGCGGCCTCCACAGTCTCTCCGGCCCTCTCTGCGCCGTCATCGTCCATCTCCAAAATCCTGAAGCCCATCTCGAAACCCTTCAGCCTGGGCTTCGCGACGTCGTTTTCCAAGGGTCTGAAGGCTCTCAGAGCAACCACCCCTGGCTTTGTCGGCGGGTCCGCTCTGGGCGCCAGAATGGTGTCGATGCCGGCGATCAAGCCCCTGACTTCGCTCGACTTCGAGACCANGGCACTTCAAGAAGGAGAAGGTCAACCTCGCTGGCAACGACGAGGTATTTGATTTTTCCCTCTTTTTACTCTCTGTCTCCGTTTGGTTCTCGGGAAATGTGTGAGGGAAAGTGCAGGAAATCTTAGGAAATGAGTACTTTTTTTGTTTTTGGAAGAATCAAATGTAAAAAATTTCTCGATGGTTAGCTTGAATCTTCGTTTCGATCTTCTCTCGTGTTTTCTGGGGATTCAAACAAAGTGTTGTAGGAAATTGTTGAGTTGATAAGATTTTTGGTCTGCTGGATGGATAGATAATTGAAGTAAAATGCTGAAAATTAGATTCTTTTCTGAGCAGATACATGATATATGTATGTAGGGCTGTAAATAAACTAGTCTGTTCCATGGTCCGCTCAATACTCGCTCGGTAAAATCCAACCCGAGCTCGAACTCATTACTGTATAAACCTGCTCGTTACTGTAGAAACTTACTTGGTAAATGTTGCATACCCGACTCGCCTGATAGAACTCGATAGGGTCTCGCGAGCTTAACTCGTTTAAGGCTTGACCAGATTGGCTTGGCCGACTTGTTTAGGGCTCGTGAGCCTTGTAGGTTAATATATATTAATTAACTTAATGTGCGTTTGAGATTGCGATTTCGTAAACAATAAGTGCGATTTTAAACCAAATCATAAAAACTGGATTGTTTGGGAATTGTGATTTTAAAAAATTGCGATTTGAAAACGCAAAAAATATGCGAATTCAAATCGCAGGTAAGGGGGTGTTTTTTGAAAACGCAGAATTTTAAAAGGTTAAACTGCAATTTTAAAGGTCAAACTGCGATTTTGCCAAACGCTTAATTGCTTTTTGCAAAAATCGCGTTTTCAAATCACACTTTCTAAAATCGCTATTTTTAAAATCGCACGTTTTGAAATTGCAATCCTAAACAAACCCTTAATATTACTAAGAAACTAACTAACTATGTAAGTATAATTAAATAATTACCTATAGTATATAGGTCACTTTGATTAATATATATATATAGTTAGTTCATAAGTAACTAACTATACTAATTAAGTAAATATAGTATTTCATATTAATTATAATACTTTGATATATAGTAGTATTATCATGAATGTATGTATCAAAGTGTGTGTATCTATTATCAACATACTAATTAGTTAGTTCATAAACTAACATATTAAGTTATTAATATATAATTAGTATATAACAATATAACTATTTTGAATAGTTAATATATAACTATATAACTATATATATGACACATTGTACATGATTAACAATAGTTATATACTATACTTATAATATAGTATACTAGACTTGCTATTTGCTCACATTATACTTATACTATAGTTTTTACTTCATAGTTATATATAATGATATTTTGTTAATTTGTTACTTATAGACCATAGTTATATACTATATTATATATTATGCCTTATATATTTATATTTTAGATAAATGTATAGAGATTGTTCACAAACTTGAATTTGAACTTTGTTCGGATCACACAATAAAAAATTTAATAGCCTAGCTCGAGCTTGATCGAGTATTCGGCTCGGCTCGAATAGCATTATCAATGGTCTCAAGGTTGAGCTCGAGCTCGCCCGAGCTTCTAACGAGCCAGTCTTGAACACACATATCATAACTCGGCTTGAACTCGAGCTCGGCTCGAATATATATCCTCATAAACGAGCCAATCTTGAAATTGTAAAACTCGGTTAAGCTCGATTACAGCCCTATATGCATGTATGTATGTATGTTTGTGTGCATGAATGTATAAGTTTCTTTATTTTATTTTGGTGAATGACAGTTTATAGTGTTTATGTAATTATTAAATGCAGTATATTGTGAGAGGAGGGAGGGATTTGTTCCCTTTGCTGCCGGATGCGTTCAAGGGGATTAAGCAGATTGGTGTTATTGGCTGGGGTTCCCAGGTAGATTAGTTACTCTCAATCTTATCTCTTAATAAATTAAGTAATTATTTGATTGGATTGTCGTGACTCTTTATGCTTTGTATTTATTGGCTGCAATTTTGAAGAGGGATGTGAATCTTTGTACCAAGCATTAGTCTATTACGTTTAGATCAAAGAGTATATCTTACTTGAAATTTTGATTTGTACCTTCTTTTACATGCAATACAGAGACTATTTTTTTTTTTTTTTGTAAGAGATTCAAGTTTTTGGTAAGAAAAAGGTGGGAGCTAATAAATCTTTTTAATCTTGCCTAAGTTTTTTTCTTGACCTACGACTTTGGACCAAATTTTTGCTTATACTTATAAATATGGCTTTTTATTGTTGTGTCCAGGTTTGTTAGAAGATAATTTAGGATATATTTGCAGTATTTGTTCAAGTGGTAAGGGCCTTGGTCTTTGTGGTAGACCTATGAGGTCTAAGGTTTGAATTTCCTTGGGTGCAAACAATTCCTTGAGGCCAGTTCGATCCGTGTGAAGGGGGCGCTTTACATAGGTCCGAGGTTTACATGATAAGGATGGGTACACGTAGTGTCCCTACCTTGGAGGGGTTCCATAATAATAATAATAATAATAATTGTCTACTTATCTTTCTCCACTAAAGTTTGTTAGTGCATGCTAGTTCTTTAATACATCATGCCTTTTTNCGACTTTGGATGAAATTTTTGCTTATACTTATAAATATGGCTTTTTTTTTGTTGGTGTCCAGGTTTGTTAGAAGATAATTTAGGATATATTTGCAGTATTTGTTCAAGTGGTAAGGGCCTTGGTCTTTGTGGTAGGCTCATGAGGTCTAAGGTTCGAATCTCCTTGGGTGCAAACAATTCTTTGAAGTCAGTCCGATCCGTGTGGAGGGGGCGCTTTACATGGGTCCGATGTTTACATGATAGGGATAGGTACACGTAGTGGCCCTGCCTTGGAGGGCTTCCATAATAATAATAATAATAATAATAATAATTGTCTACTTATCTTTCTCCACTAAAGTTAGTTAGTGCATGCTAGTTCTTTAATACATCATGCCTTTTTCTCTCTTTTTTTTTTTCGTCTTTTTTTGCTTCGTAAATTCACTCACACACCTAAGGGGCTCAAACTCCCAATCTCACCATGACCCCATACTTATGGAGGGTGGAGATGCCATTTAACCCATAGGCATTGGCTGTTTCTTATGCTTGGATAATTTATTTTCTTCCCTTAAATTTATGATTTGTTTATCTTTATTTTCTTGTCAAACGGCAGTTTAGACATCTCTTATCTGTATGTGTTGATATGCTAACTTCTCTTTTTTCTGTTTAGGGACCTGCTCAAGCCCAGAATTTAAGGGATTCCCTTGCTGAAGTGAAATCTGATATTGTGGTCAAGGTGATTATTATTATTTTTATTTCAGGAGTTTATTACTTTATGCTTTTGCTGTCTAATAGATTTTTCAGATGTAGTTTATTCTTTCTCTCTGAGTATTGATTTTCTTTCTTTGTTAATATAGATTGGGCTCAGGAAGGGCTCCCGTTCTTTTGCTGAAGCTCGTGCAGCTGGTTTTACTGAAGAGAATGGCACTCTAGGTGATATATGGGAAACTGTGTCTGGCAGTGATCTTGTTTTGCTACTGATTTCTGATTCTGCACAGGTCAGTTAATTGTTCACTCAATTTTGTACTCATGAATATTGGTAGAACTTTTTAATGTGCTCTGGTTATGCGATGTGCATGAAGTTTGTTTAATACTGACTTCCGCCACTACTTTATCTCTCTCTCTTTCTCTCTCCAACGCCTTTTTTCTTGTGCTTCTTGTTCCTCCATAAAAGATCTATATGTGTAGAGAAGAAAAAGGGATAAGGAGAGAACCGAATGAAAAATTGATTCCTGGTACAACACATAATGTTGCAAAAGTTAGCTTTTCGTTAATGTGATGTAAATTGTTTGCAATTTCAACTTTGTAGGAAATCTGATGATAATTAGTGAATCTGACTGTTGAAATTTCAGGGTGTTTACTTATCTCCTTATTTCTGCATGATTGCACGTGATGTCCTTGTTGGTATTGATTGTATTTGCCTGGCTTCGAATGACATTTCTGTAGAAGTCCTATTAAGTGGGGTGGGTCAAGTTGGTAAATTAAAATTGCTTGTGATCGTAAAGTCATGCTATTTGCTTTTCTTCATTTGATGTAATTCTTGATTCCTGTTACAACTCAAATATTATGTCACAAATGGTGAATTGTCTTTTATCTTTAAAATGAAGTTCTCTAATTGTTTAGCTTTAATAAATGTATGCATTCATCAAAAAAAAAGAAAAGAAAACTATGCATATGATCTTTATGTCCATTTCATAGCTATTTTTGTTTTGACACTATTTGTGTTTGTTTGAAGGTTTTAAAGTAATGTATATGCTCTTATGAGTTTTATGCTTTGTTGGAAAGCCCGTAAATAGTAGGAAAGTTGTTAAATGAATTGGAAAAATATGTAATTTATGCAATATTGCACGTGATTTGTCTCAGCTCTCTTCCTAATCTATGTATTGTCTGCTTAAAAGTATTTAATTTTGTAATAATTTTCAGGCTGATAACTATGAGAAAATATTCTCTCACATGAAGCCAAACAGCATACTTGGGCTTTCCCATGGGTTTCTTCTTGGCCATTTGCAGTCAGTTGGACTTGATTTCCCCAAGAACATCAGTGTGATTGCTGTGTGTCCAAAAGGAATGGGTCCCTCTGTGAGGAGACTTTATGTCCAAGGCAAAGAGATAAATGGAGCAGGAATTAATTCCAGTTTTGCAGTCCACCAGGTGACCTCTCTCTCGGTTGATTTCTCCCTCTCGCTCCCTTTCTCCCTCTCTCTATTTCTCTTATGTCATCTTTACTGATTATTCTGTGTCTGTGCAGGATGTTGATGGTAGAGCCACAGATGTCGCCCTTGGATGGTCAGTTGCTCTTGGTTCTCCTTTCACATTTGCCACTACACTAGAGCAGGAATATAAGAGTGACATCTTTGGGGAGCGTGGTAAGTGTGGCTTCCTATGGTGTTACACCATTTTCCTTTAATACTTGATCCTTAACATTTGCTCGTGTGGACTATAGGCATTTTACTTGGTGCTGTTCATGGAATTGTTGAGGCCTTGTTTAGAAGGTACACGGAAAATGGAATGAGTGAAGATCTGGCTTACAAGAACACTGTTGAGTGCATCACAGGGATAATATCAAAGACTATCTCAACCAAGGTTAGATTCTAGTGCTGAAATTGCAGAATTCGTTCTTTTCATTTTGCATGTATTTGTATGTGTATTACTCATAAGGATCTATATTGATAGTTATTTGATCCTTTCTTTCTAAAAGGGCATGTTGGCTGTATACAACTCCTTGTCTGAAGAGGACAAAAAGGTATTTCAGACTGCATATAGTGCCTCATATTATCCCTGCATGGACATCCTGTATGAATGCTATGAAGATGTGGCCAGTGGTAGTGAGATCCGCAGTGTTGTCTTGGCTGGGCGTCGCTTTTATGTATGTGTACTCTCACCTATTTTCAAAAGTTGATGTGTGATTAAATGAAAAAAAAGATGTGATACTATCATTGAATTTGGATTTGATGACGTTATCACTTTAATATTGAAGTTTATGATCATCCAGGTCTATCAATCATTAGATTTAATTCGGGTAATATTTATTTGTTAAATAAAGTGATGGTTGCCTTTGTTTTACAGGAAAAGGATGGTCTACCAGCTTTCCCAATGGGTAAAATTGATCAGACCCGGATGTGGAAAGTTGGTGAACGTGTCCGATCAGCACGGCCGGCAGGAGACCTAGGCCCGTTGTATCCATTCACTGCTGGTGTTTATGTGGCATTAATGATGGCGCAGGTATGGGACTCCTTGTTGAGTATAACAAGATGATACTGCTTAGTTTCACTTAAATGTGTATAACTCAAGGATATGATAACTCTGCACCCAATATTTTTTTATAAGAACAAGAAACTTTGCTTTGTTTGATAACACTTTTTCCTTCTCCCCCTTTTTTTAATCCTTTTTGTCAAAACAAAAATATTAATGAACAACTCAAAACACAAAGCTCACAAAACACTCAAAACTATTTTCATCTTTATGTCACGCTAGAATATTTTTTCAAACAAAAAACAAAAAAGAACTCTCTAAAAAGTATTAACAAATGGAGATTTTCTTTTGTTTCTTGGAATATGAATTGCTAAGCAATTACCAATAATATGGCATGCCAAAAGCGGTTGGTTTCTCTCGGTTAAACTAAACTAATTGTAACCTTGGTGCCTTTGGATATCTTGGAATTAAACCTTCTCTATTAAATTCCTTTGGGTGACTTTGCTAGGATAGTAATGTTTGCAAATGGTCGTACGAATTAAGTCTTGTCTGTGTTGTCTAACAATTTTCCTATGAATGTTCAAAAAATCCAGATCGAGATATTGAGGAAGAAAGGGCACTCATACTCTGAGATCATTAATGAAAGTGTGATTGAATCGGTTGATTCCTTGAATCCCTTTATGCATGCTCGGGGAGTTTCTTTCATGGTTGATAATTGTTCGACAACAGCACGATTGGGATCAAGGAAATGGGCTCCACGCTTTGATTACATCCTCACTCAGCAGGCCTTGGTTGCAGTGGACAAGGGTGCACCCATCAACCGGGATCTCATCAGTAACTTCCAGTCAGATCCCGTGCATGGAGCCATTGAAGTATGTGCCCAGCTGAGACCAACCGTTGACATTTCAGTGCCCGAAGATGCAGACTTTGTGCGACCTGAGCTGCGCCAGTCTAGCAATTAAAGCATGGGTAACTCCAGATGGCAAGTAAAATCCCATTTGAGGATGTTCCAAGGTGAAGACTTGTTAAATTTAGGAGTAGCTGTAGTTTTATGGATTTTGTCCGCTTGGCTGAGTTATGTCTATGTTCCTTCTTGACTGTTGAGTGAATGAGACGGGGCAATGCATATGTGTTCTAGTAATTTTGGTGTGACGAAATTAATCTTAATAATGTTGTTGGACTTCATTGTTTGTATTTGTAGAGCC
>FXXK01001519.1:13963-25771 GCA_900184695.1 Betula pendula | reverse complement strand
GATCCGAGTTGTATTTTCCTGTTGTCTTCGGTTATTTTAGTTCTCAAGAAAACTTGTTACATCTGCCGGAATTGCAGAATATATTTCATTTTCCAATCTTTATACGATGACATTCGGATATTATAAACCAATATTACTGGAGAATCTAGGATTTATAAGCAGGTGAATTTTAGAATTTTGTGCGACTAACACATAATTAAACCAAATCCAACATATTAACGAAAAATAAAATAAACATGCATACATATGACTGGTGCTGGGGCTTTGTTCTTGGCAGACCACCCGTCAAATTCTATCAGTTTCAAAGTCTTTTGAAACAATTTGTTAAGTTTGTTTTTAAGACGGGAAAGATAGAGTAAGAAATTCATACACTGAAGCTGGTAAAGCTATTTAAATTTGCTTGTCAATTCTTGCGGCCAAGCTTTTACATTAGGATTGAAAAAGAAAGCTTCCTTTCTTAATCATCGAAAAATCTGCACTGTTTAAGTGTGATCATGATCATTTTGGTTTTGGAGTGACATTTGAGCTTGCTTCTACTTGTCAAAAGGTTGCGTCTTGGAAACTAGACGGAGACAAAAGTGATTGCTGCTCATGGGATGGGGTGGAGTGCGATGATCGAGGACACTGATCATGTAATTGGCCTCGACCTAAGTAGCAACTATCTATTTGATTCTATTAACTCCATTAGTAATTTTTTCGCTTTGTTCACCTCCAAAAGCTTAACCTTACCAACAATGACTTTAACCAGTCTCAGATCCCATCCCAAGTACGTGATCTTTCAAGACTAACACATCTCAATCTCTCTTTCTCTAATTTTTCTGGTCAAATCCCATTAGAAATTTCACAATTATCTCACTTGTCATCCCTCAATTTGTCTTATAATTTTTTCAATTTGAAACTCAAAAAGCTCAGCCTAAAAAGCCTAGTTGGAAATTTGACCTGCCTACAAAAGCTTGATTTGGCTTTGGTGAAGATTAGCTCAAAGGTGCCTAATATTTTGGCAAATTTGTCTTCTTTAATGTTCCTCTCTCTTGGTGGTTGTGGTTTGCATGGGGAATTTCCAATAGACATCTTTAAGCTATCAAATTTACGGTTTCTTGATGTAGGTGACAATGAAGGCCTCACCGGTTATTTGCCTGGCTTTACATGGAGTAGTCCACTTGAGACATTGGATCTCTCAGAAACGAGTTTCTCATGTGAGCTACCAGCTTCTGTGGGAAACCTTGTTTGCCTAACTAAGTTTTTCATAAAGAGTTGCAATTTCTCGGGGTCCATTCCATCTTCACTTGGTAACCGTACTAAACTCACTTTTCTTGACCTTTCATCTAACGCTTTCGTGGGTAACATCCCGCCTTCACTTGGAAACCTTACTAAAACTCACTTTTCTTAACCTTTCATTTAACATTTTTGTAGGTAACATCCCGCCTTCACTTGGAAACCTTACTAAACTCATTGATCTATACCTTTCATCTAATGCTTTCGAGGGTAACATCCTGTCTTCACTCGGTAACCTCACTAAACTCACTTCTCTTGACCTTTCAAATCATGCTTTTGTGGGCAATGTCCCGTCTTCACTTGGTAACCTCATTAAACTCACTTCTCTTTTCCTTTCGAATAATGCTTTCGTGGGTAACGTCCCGTCTTCACTTGGTAACCTCACTAAACTCACTCATCTTGACCTTTCAAATAATTCTTTCGTGGGTAACATCCCGGCTTCACTTTGAAACCTTGTTCAACACTCTTTTGTAGACATTTCACACAATCTATTGGTGGGTCCAATCCCTTTTGGGCTCTTAAACTTGCCACAACTAACCAAGCTTGACCTAGAAAACAAATATTTAACTGATCCATTTACTTTTGGGCCTATGTGATAAGTGCTGAATGTTACACATTCAAGCTCCTTAACTCGCATGTGTTATACCTTAATTTGTATTGTTATATAATATATTTAGTGTGTTTTAGTATTTGCCTTATTTTCAGGTCTTAATGAAAATTCAAGACATATCAGAGATATTAAGCTTGAAGATAATTTTGAAAAATTAAAGTGCTGTAGAAGGAGTGACGCTCGAGCACCCATCTCTGGTGCTCGAGCGCCAGCCGCAAGAGCGTCAGCTAAAGCCTGACGCTTGCAAGCCCCGTGCATAGGAATCGAGCACCAACAGCACATGACGCTCGAGCGCCCAATCCTGGTGCTCGAGCGCTGTCGCATCTTCCAGAATTGGAAGATATTTTTCAACAGTTGTTGACGGTGGGGATATTTTTTTGGTCCAAAATTGCGGCTTGCCAGCACATTGTAGGCGCCGAAATCAATCCCCAGAGGACTCCACAACACCTGAAATTTCAGATCTTTAGCTTGATCTTTCCTTAAGAAAGATCAAGACTTCCTTTGGGATATATATGTGTTTTCTGTCCGAAACAGAGACGAGGACGTTTTTGAGTTCTGTTCAGTGTAATTTTTAGTTCTTTTTGCTTTGTTTGGCTATTATATAGAGTGTAGAACTCGACCCATAACTCCAATACTCTATAGGAAATGGATTTCTTCAAATCCAATGAAGAAATCCAAATCCTTGAGAAAATAAACATTTTTAGGGTTTGATGTAATTTTTCCATGGGATTATGAGTTGAGGTTGATTGTATTTAGGTAGGATTTTGTGTAAATGGTATGATGATTGCATATGCAAAGGATTTGTTCTTAAAGATTATACCATTTGAAGTGAAAACTTGTTCTTTGTCTATGAGGAATTGGTTTAAGTTTTGAATGATTTCAATGTTTTTGATGTCTTTGATTGAGAAAGTATACACTATGCAATGGTGCTTGTGACATGGTTTTATGTGAGTTTGATAGGGTATGCTAGGGACCACGACTCAATCCACACTTAGAATAACTTAGAATAGGTGAAAAGTGGAGTGAAAACCTATGATATTTTATGCTTATTTCATAAGATTGTGTAGGCTATTGAGAGAACTTATATCGCATGCTAGGGAACACGAGTTATATCACATGTAGGGTCTTAGGTGAGTGACTAGTGCTAAACTATGATGCTTTATTATTTTCTTTCGACAGTATTTTCATGTTGAGATCGTTGTAAGGATTGACAACCTTTACACGCTCATCTTATGCCTTTGTTAAAGATCCCAAGTTTGATACAATCTGCATTCTACTTTTATCTTTACATACATGTCATTTACATTTATGTCATTTACGCTTTATGTCATTTACACTTAATGTCATTTACATTTACGTCATTTACAATTATGTCATTTAAGTTTGTATCATTTATGTTTAAGTCATTTACGTTTATGTTTTTAAAGTTTTAAAAACCAAAATATCTTTTATTTTCATGAGTTGAGCTAGAGAAAATCTCGAAAACTTGACAAACCAACCATTACAGTCCCTGCGGACGATATCCTCTTTTAGAGCTATCCTACAAGGATACGATCTAACGTGAGCGGTTAATTATAAATTTAAAATCGGTAGCGCTCGCGCGACTATCACTATGAACCTCACACAATTAAGTTTCTTGGACCTTTCAACCAACAAGCTTCATGGTCAAATTTCAAACACAATCTTCAACCTCAATAATCTTAAAATTCATGATCTTTCTGAGAACTATCTTAACAACATTGTGGAGTTTGATGAGTTTGTTAAGCTCAATTATTTAACTTCATTGGATCTTTCTGGTAATCAATTGAGCGAGTTTCCAAAGTTCCTAAAAAACTAACATGAATTGGAGTATTTAAACTTGTCCTACAACAAGATTCATGGCCAAGTCCCAGAATGGATGTGGAACACAAGCACTACAAGTCTAGAATTTCTTGATCTTTCCAAAAACTTGCTTACAAGCTTTAGTCAACATCCAATTTTTCTTCCATGGACTTCTCTACAAGTTATTGATCTCTACAAGGATCACTTCCTATTCCATCAATCTCCACTTTGAGTTTTTACATTTCAAACAATTCATTGATTGGAAATATACCATAATTGTTTTGCAATTTGAGTTCTCTTCATGTTATTGATTTGTCTAATAACAACTTAAGTGGTTCACTTCCTTGATGCTTGGATAACTTTGGTGCTTCTCTATCAGTACTTGATCTACGAAGGAACAAATTTCAAGGAAGCATTCCAAAGACTTGGATAAAAGGAGGCCAATTGAGGATAATAATTTTGAGTCAAAACAAATTCCAAGGGCATTTATCGAGATCGTTGGCCAATTGTACGATGCTAAAGGTTCTTGATCTTAGTGATAACCAAATCATTGATCGATTTCCATTTTGGTTGGGACATCTTCCAAATTTAGAGGTCCTCATTTTACGATCAAACAAATTCAACGGTCCAATGGGGACACCTCAAACTTATTTTAAGTTCCCCAACATGCGAATCCTTGACGTCTCCTTCAATGATCTTAGGGGAAAGTTGCCATTAAGACTTCTTGAAAATTGGAAGGCCAGAAAATTTGAGAATGTTCATCCATTAACATATATTCAAGAAAACTCATAGTTCCTAGTAGAAAAAGGTTTTTCGTATTTTGATTGGCCATGGGCTTATACTTACTCTATGATGATAACAAACAAAGGCAAGAATATGTTCTACGAGAAGGTCCAAGAATTGTTCACAGCCATTGATTTCTCAAGCAATAGATTTGTCGTTGAGATTCCAAAATTTGTTGGAAATTTAAAGGGAGCTCAGTTGCTCAATCTTTCTAATAATGTTCTTACTAGTCAAATCCTATCGTCCTTAGGAAACCTTACAGAGATGGAAGCATTGAACTTTTCTCAGAACAAATTGTCAGGGGAGATTCCACAGCAGCTAACACAACTTATTTTCTTAGAATTCTTCAATGTTTTTCATAATAATCTCACGGGACCTATACCACAAGGGAAGCAATTTGATACATTTGAAAACAGTTCATTTGAGGAGAATCCAAGATTGTGTAGGAGACCATTGTCAAGGAAATGTGGAAATTCTAATGAGCTGCCTTCTCAACCTTCAATCTCTCTAGAAAGTCAATATTCTCGATCACCATTTGAATTTGGTTGGAAAATAGTTGTAATTGGATATGGGTTTGGATTTGCTGTTGGAGTAATCATTGGGCAGATTGTGATTACAAGGAAACATGATTGGTTAATAAAGACCTTAAGAATAAGGCCACTGAGTGGGAGAAGACGCATAAATAAAATAAAATAGTTTGGATAAGATATCTTCCCAAAGCAATCTATTGCTTATTATACACATTTTTTTAATTTTTTTTTTGGGGTGTAATGTGTTCCTTCCCCTTTGTCATTATTGTTTTGGTGTATTTTGGATTAGTTTGGCATTAAGATGTTGTATGTAAAATGCTTTGGTGGGATATTTTATAATTTTCGATTACTTAAACTTGTGAGAACAAAAAGTTCTTTAGATATGAAAGGTATATATTTTAGTGAATGTTTCTAATGAAGTTAAAATACGAGTCAAGCATGCATGCCTAGGGACCAAATATTTGTTATTCATAACACACGTGCAACAACCATAACATGCGGGTATGAAACCATGTGGAGAATTGAAGCTCAAATGCCATATTTAGCAAAAGGATATGCAGATTTGAGAAAAATTTAAAACTCGCCTCAAATAATTTCCACTTAACTTTGATGAATCATTCTTTACCAAAAATCCTACTTGATTTCTCTCTCTCATGCTCCTAAATTTCTCCAACAATCTTTAACCTCAAGAATCTTGTAGTTCTTGATCTTTCTGGGAACAATTTATATAAGTGGCATCATGGAGATTGACTAGTTTCTTTGTTACTTCACAGAGAAACTAGTGCCAATGCAGCTTATCCTAAGTTTCAATATTATGCATTGTGTGTGTTTAGAGCAAGTTTCCGAATTTCCTTAAAAAACCAAGATGAATTGGTGTGTTTAGATCCTACTAGGCAACAACATCCACGACCACGTGCCACAATGGATGTGGAACACAATTAAAGTTAGTATAAGTCTAATTCAAATTAAAGAAAATCATGATTAATGTAATAGAAAATTATATATAAAGTGGAATAAAGAGAGAAATTGAGACATGAGATATTATATTTTAACATAATTAATGTTTAATTATGAACATTTCTAACAACTTATCTCACAAGTTTGGGTCAACATCCAATTCGTCCTCCATGACCTCATCTCATCGATTTATAGCTCCCGGTCTAATTTGTTTCAAGGATCAGTTCTATCCCACCATGAGTCTTCATTATGAATTATTATCTTTCAAACAATACATTGACTGGAAATATTTTGGAATTGATTTGCAATATATAATAATATGAGTTCGCTTCAAATCCTTGATCATTTTCTTTCTAATTTTCACAATATGCGTTTGATTTTGACTGATAACCAATTGAATCAAGACAAACTTGATGAAGTTTGAATACAGAAGAACTCGACCTAATTCTCTTGAGAAACACGTACAAGAATAACTTTGAATACAAAAGAATCCGACAAACTAGCAAGTACCCTATTGGTAATGTTCCTTCTAAACTACTAATTGTGTCAATATTTTTTTAAACTACCAAAAATGTCAATGTGCCCTCAATGATAAAAATACCCTCCATAAAATTAAAAACTAAAAAAAACTTTTTTTTTTTTTTTTTTTTTTTTTAAAAAATCTTAAAATAAACTAAAAAAAGAAAGAAAGTAAAACCAAGAGCCACTCCCTTGCCAACAGGGGATTGGTTTGGCCTTGCCAACAGGGGGTTGGTTCGGCGACCCTCAATTTTTATTTATTTTTTTTTAAAAAAAATGAGAGAGTGGTTTAGCCACCTCCAAATGGTCAGGAATGGTTTGGACACCCCATAATTTTTTATTTTTGCCGGCCATTGTGAGTTATACTAATATTTTTTAATAATTTAGGGAGGACATTGACATAATTAATAGTTTGAGGGTTATTAACAAAGATGTGATAGTTTGTGGAGAGTATGTTTAATTTTTCCCCTAGAATCAAGATTTTGATTCACATGAAACAAAATTAAAAAAAGAGAAAAAAAATTACTTAAAAATATTAATAAAATATAACTAACAAAATAAATAAATAATTTAATGAAATTTAAAATATGTGTTTCTCGGTATTTATATATAGCCAAAGAATCATTCATTAATCCATGTTTGTTGTGGGTGGTAAATTTAAAATATGTCTTCCTTACTTCTTTCATATCCTTTTGCTTCTCTTTTGGTTGGCTTCGACCATGCACATGGATGGCATCACCGTATGATAGTGGAAGACTTATTTTTTGCCGACTTAATGGACTTTTAAGGTGAACGGGAGGAAAACAGGGATCAACGTTTCATAGTGGACAACTCCTTTGGTAAAAAGTCATTTCCACTTGCGTCTCTCATGATCACCACTTTTGAAAATTGTTACGGCGAAGGGACTTTCGGTTGGAAAATTCATTTCAAGATTCCATTAATAATCATCACTTTATTTTACTGGCTTATAAATTAAACCTCTCTCCTGGCTTCACTTCTAAGCATATCCAACTATAAGTGCCAAAACCAAAAAAAAAAAAAACACAGTTGATCGAACATTATTATGGGTTTATTGCTTTCTCTCTTCATTTTCATGCAGTTGCATCTTATACTCACTCATTCTTCTCCTTTTGTGCAACCCCTGTGCCATGATGATGAGAGCTCAGCCTTATTGCAATTCAAAGAAAGCTTTTTCATCAATAAATCTTCATCTGATTATCCTTCCACTTGTCAAAAGGTTTCGTCTTGGAGAGTAGAAGGAGACAAAAGTGATTGCTGCTCATGGGATGGGGTGGAGTGTGATGAGGGCACAGGTCATGTAATTGGCCTCGACCTCAGTAGCAGCTGTCTATGTGGTTCTATTAACTCCAACAGTAGCCTTTTTGGCCTTGTTCACCTCCAAAGGCTTAACCTTGCCTACAATAACTTTGACTACTCCCAGATCCCATCCCAAGCATGTGATCTTTCAAGACTAACACATCTCAATCTTTCTCGGTCTATGTTTTCTGGTCAAATCCTGTTAGAAATTTCACAATTGTCACACTTGTCATCCCTCGATTTGTCTCAATACTATTATCAGGTCATTCTTGGATATCCCCATTTGAAACTCAAAAAGCCTAGCTTAAGAAGCATAGTTGGAAATTTGACCCGCCTACAAGAGCTTGATTTGAGTGGGGTAGACATTAGCTCTATTGTGCCCAATATTTTGGCAAATTTGACTTCTTTAACGTCCCTCTCTCTCTCTCTAAATGTGGTCTGCATGGGGAATTTCCAATAGACATCTTTAAGTTATCAAATTTACAATTTCTTTATGTAGGTGGCAATGAAGGCCTCACCGGTTATTTGCCTAGCTTTACATGGAGTAGTCCACTAGAGACATTGATTCTCTCAGGCACGAGTTTCTCAGGTAAGCTACCCACTTCCTTGGGAAACCTTGTCTTCCTAACTGAGTTGAATATGTCGAGTTGCAATTTCTCGGGGTCCATTCCATCTTCGCTTGGTAACTTCACTAAACTCACTTATCTTGACCTTTCATATAACTCGTTCGTGGGTAACGTCCCGCCTTCACTTGGTAATGTTACTAAACTCACTTATCTTGTTCTTTCAAATAATGTTTTTATGGGTAACGTCCCGCCTTCACTTGGAAATCTTGTTCAACTCTCTCTTTTAGACATTTCTCATAATCTATTGACAGGTCCAATCCATTTTAGGCTTGTAAACTTGTCACAACTAAGTTTTGTTGATTTAAGCTATAATCTTTTGAGTGGTGAAATGCATTTTGGGCTTATGAATGAGAAACGACTGACCGAGATTGACTTGAGCAACAATCGGTTAATTGGTCCAATTATGTTTTTGCTTGTGAACCTCACACAATTACGTGTCTTGGATATTTCTAGTAACCAATTGAGTGAGTTTCCAAATTTCCTAAGAAATCAACATGGATTGAAAGATTTAAACCTGTCTAACAACAAGATTCATGGCCAAGTCCCAGAATGGTTGTGGAACACAAGCACAAGAAGTTTGGAAGTTCTTGATCTTTCCAAAAACTTTCTCACAAGCTTTGGTCAACATCCAAATTTTCTTCAATGGAATCGTCTACAAGTTCTTGTTCTCAAGTCCAATTTCCTCCAAGGACCACTTCTTATTCCACCAGTCTCCACTATTCTTTTTTATATTTCCAACAACTTATTGACTGGAAATGTACTAGAATCGTTTTGCAATCTGAGTTCTCTTCAAATCCTTGATTTGGCTTATAACAACTTAAGTGGTTCACTTCCTCATTGCTTGGACAACTTTGGTGCTTCTCTATCAGTACTTGATTTGCGAAAGAACAAATTTCGAGGAAGCATTCCAGAAATGTGGATAAGAGGAAGCCAATATTTGAACATAATAAATTTCAGTCAAAACAAATTCCAAGGGCATTTACCGAGATCGTTGGCCAACTGTACGATGCTCAGGGTCCTTGATCTTAGTGATAACCAATTCAATGACAAATTTCCCTCTTGGTTGGAAAATCTTCCTTATTTAGAGGTTCTCATTTTGAGGTCAAACAAATTCAACGGTCCAATGGGAACACCTCAAACTTCTTTTAAGTTCCCCAACATGCGAATCCTTGATATCTCCAATAATGATTTTATGGGAAAGCTACCATTAAGACTTCTTGAAAATTGGGAGGCCAAAAAGTTTGAGAATGTGCATCCGTTAACATATACTGATGAAAACACAGGGGTTGTAATACAAACTGTTCGCACGCTTATGATTTTCAAATGGCCTCAGGCTTTTATTTTCTCTATGATGATGACAAACAAAGGCAATAATATGTTCTATGAGAAGGTTCAAGAATTGTTCATTGCCATTGATTTCTCAAGCAACAAATTTGTCGGAGAAATTCCGGAATCTATTGGAAATTTAAATGGAGCTCAGTTGCTCAATCTTTCTAATAACTATTTCACCGGTCACATCCCATCGTCTTTAGGAAACCTTACAGAGCTGGAAGCATTAGACCTTTCTCAAAACAAGTTGTCAGGGGACATTCCACAGCAACTAATACAACTTACTTTCTTAGAAGTCTTCAATGTTTCTCATAATATTCTCTCAGGACCTCTACCACAAGGAAAACAATTTGACACATTTGACAACAGTTCATTTGAGGGGAATTCAGGATTATGTGGGAGACCATTGACAAAGAAATGTGAGAATTCTAATGAGCCCTATTCTCAACTTTCAATTTTTGAAGAAAGTCAAGACTCTAGATCACTATTTGAATTTGGTTGGAAAATAGTTGTAATTGGATATGGATTTGGATTTGTTGTTGGAGTAATAATTGGGCCGATTGTGATTGCAAGGAAACATGATTGGTTAATGAAGACCTTTCGAGTAAGGCAACTGAGTGGGAGGAGACGTAGAAATTAAATAAAATAGTTTGGACATGATACCATCCTAAAGCAATGTATGTATTATTATACCCGTGTTTTGTACTTTTAATGTTATCTTTATGCGTGTAATCTGTTCCTTCTCTTTTTTTATTATTGTTTTGGTGTATTTTGGATTAGTGTGGCATTAAGATGTTAGTGTGTAAAATGCTTTGGTTGGATCTTTTATATATATATATGTTCTTTCTATCAATAAATCTGTATGATAATTTTCGATTACTAATTGAACTTATGAGAACACAAAGTTCTTTCGTTAACTTTTTAAAAGTTATCAAATGCAATACTTAACACAAAAAAAAAAGAAATAAAGTAAAGATTCAAGCAAAATGTAATGCTTGCGTCCAATTTTAACCCCTTAACTTTGATGAATCATTCTTTGGAATTACGCTGGGCATCTCAAAAAATTTTCACTGTAAGTTTCCACCCTTGTGCATTTGATATAAAAATTATGAGGGCATCGCCAAATTACAGGTCTTAATGCATTATTTATAGTTTCTTTACATTCTTTAGATACTTTCTTGTTTCAATGCCTTATATTATTTGATAATGATTTATGAAAAATTGTAACTGTCATCCAAAATAGAATTATTTATGATAATGATTTAGAGGTTAATTTCACATATACACAGAGAACATAATAGAGTAATACATTATTCAATTAAGATGAAAATTTTATTTTTAAGACCTTGATTTTCGATTTTTTTTAAGATGTAATAAGAATCATTTATGATGTTTAGTAGGATGTGCTTTTCGAGATCGTGTCATTTTTAATTTTTAGAGGTTTCATTCTTTCGCTAAGAGTTGTGCTGAATTTTGAGATGTTGGTTAATAACCATCGACAACAAATTGAGCAGGAAGTAGATAGTTTTGCTTTGTATTCTCAGAAGCCAAAACAAGAACAAAAACTCTTTCGAAACACAACGGTGATAATTATATATGCATTGAACCTAATATGAGAAGATTTATCTGATTACGTTAAATGTTGAATGAAAGATTTTGTTTTATTTTGCATTCATACAAAAAAGAAAGATTTTGTTTATTTTGTTCTCTTTTAGAATGTTTAGAATTATATAGGCTTTATTTGTATTGAAAAATAATAGATAACACACCAATCATATTATAAATTCTTACTAATTTTCTATTAATTATTTGATAATCAGAATTTATGTCTTTTTTTTCTTTATTATTATTATTATTTTAAAAAAAATAGGATATGTACACATAAAGGTCAAAACATTATTTTAAGGTTGGCTGCTTTTTAAGGATAACTTGGGGGGCGGTAAAAACTAATATTCGGGTCGTCGTTGTCATATTCATTGATCGTCCAAGAAAGCATCTCCTTTGAACATGCCACGGGGTCCTACTATGCGTTTGCTAGAGA
>FXXK01001518.1:92767-107400 GCA_900184695.1 Betula pendula | reverse complement strand
AAAACCACGGTTTCGTCATTGAGGTCGCGATCGACCCCTTGACAGACTGGATTTGATATGACGAATTAATCACATGCATTTCGGCCGCGCAAGTTCGGCACTCCTCTTCAGAATGCGAACCTAACAGCACGTTTGCATGAGGGGGGCTATCAAGGCAAAGCAAACAATGTGGCCAAGCCTAGCCGCAGCACATGCGGACGAAACAAGGTAAAATAAAATCCCGCCGTCTTTATCTTTTCCCTCAAAAGTATGGGCGAATAGCATGTTCAATTATCGTTGAAAATGAAACGTCGTGAATGACTCATCTCATCCAAAAAGGAGGGGGGAAAAACACATGACAGAATCAGCAATAAATTTTCCAAACAGAATAATGGTCCAAGAACCCTCTCTCCTAAAACAGAACAGACTAAAGAAAATGCCCAAACAGGGACGATGATATTGACAAAATCATGGGTCGTTGACCCTTACAAAAAAGAGAAAAAAGGGACAGTAAAAGAGGAAGGAGAAGAGAGTGATGCAAAAGCATGGCTCCCCCCCCTCCTAATCCTCGTCGGTGGAGAAGCCGCCGGCAACAAAGGCGTCCAACCCAAACTCATCCCCCATCCTCATGCGCCGGCGGTGCAGTTTTTCAGGCATGGGGCCGAGTTGCCTTTCAAGGCGGCGAATCTCCGCGCGCACACTGGCGACTCGGTTCTCCAAGCGACCGAGTCGTACTCCTTCGCGGAAGTAGTGGGACCTGACTTCCCCGGGGGTCCGGCGCTCTCCGCTGGGCCCCGCTCCCGAAAAAGGGTACTCCGCCCCAGGGGTAGGAAGGCCCTGGTCTCCTCCTGCTGCCCCGCCACGCTCGACGGGTCCTGGCGTCCCTTCTGCTAAATAGGAGGACCCCCGCTCTTGTCCTCTTCCGGGCGGGCCGTGCACAAACCCCCGAATGAAAAAGGGATCATCATCTTCGCCGCTGTGAACCCCGAAAGGACGGTTCACGGACTCTGAGTCCGAAATCCAAGACCTCAGAATGGGCCCAGCAACCGCAACTCGCTCTCGAAGTCGCTTGCTCCGGCGAGAAATCCTTGAAGCCTCAGGTACAGGAACCTTTCGAGGCCTCCTACGGCGGTTACCATCATCCATATCAGAAGATTTCCAAAACGAAGAAGAAAGAAATGAGTGAACTTGTCGCAAACATCAAGAGAATGTAGGTTAGTATTGAAGGGAGAGTACGGGCTGGCCTCCTTTAAGTAAGCGTATCAGGCGTTGGGAAGTCCAACAGGCGCGCCTCTTAGGAAGTTGCACCCTTTATTGCGCAGCTTCCTGCCAGCCGAGACCCCAAAATAAAACCTTTCGGATTCCCGAAATGGGATAGCTGAATGACGTCTCGTCCAAGTCAAACGTGAAAGTATCTGGACAGCGTACTAAGTCATACCACCTCAACACGACAAGCAAAATCAGACGATGTAACAGAGCCAAAGAATCTCATTATGAAAGTCAGACCCAGTTTTTACAAAAAATAATAAATACACATATCAAAATAATGCTATACAGCAACAAACAGACAAAACACGAAATACAATTATGCAGAAGGCGCGCTCTTATTAGATGGGGGTCCCGCGGAAGGTTCGGTGCCATGTTCTCCACTAGCACCAGGACCGGACTCAACCAAATCCACTGATACATTGCTCGGTCCGGCCCCAGGTTCACCTCGGGCCGCTTTCCGAATCCTAGCTATAGGAGGGGGAATAGTCCACATAGAACGAGCATCTGGCAGCTCCTCTACCCCAATCAGCCGAAGCTCGCCCAAAGCCCGCGGGTCAGGCCGAATATTGTCGACCTTGACTGTAGGCACTTTCGATTTCGACTTCTCGTCCATTGCCATTGCCCAGAGCGTTTCGAACCCCCAATCGAACCCGTGGATCCAGGTACGGTTCCTTACCACATGCACTATGTTGAGCTGGCCTTTGTACCTCCTGGCCAACTGGCTCGCCTCGCGGTGCTTTTCCACCATACGGTCTGCCAGTTTAGTGGCTTTCTTTTCCTGATCCCTAAGTTCCTCAATCACCTGCTTCGATGCCGCCATCTGTTCTCCTAACGAGACAATTTGCTCCTCGGCGGTTTCCAGCCCTTTCCGTGCAGAGTTGCGTTCGGCCTCCACAGAGCGAAGATTGCGAGATAGGTCTGAAACCTCGAACCCCGCAATCAGCCCTTTCTGTTCGTCGATGACCCCCTGCATCCGCGACGAACGACCCTGCAACTCGGATTCTGACTTCATCGACTTCGCAAGTTGGGCTCGAAGGTCAGCCACCTCAGTTCGAAGCCCAGAATTTGCTGCGTCGAGCCGAAGCACATTAGAGGTCAGCTCGTCGATCCTCGACTGCCCAACATCCACGGCCGAGCGAAGCTGCTCGTACTCAGAGGACTTCGCTTCCAAAGCCTCCTGCCTTTTCAGGGCATCGAAAAGCTCTGCATCACGGCGCGTCGACCTCTCTTCTAGCTCCAAATTCCTGGCCCTTAAGGCAGTGATGGTAGACCTTGCAGCCGCGAGCTCCCTGCCCTGAACCTCCAACTTCTTCTTCCAGTCGAGGAGCAACTCTTGACTAGAATGTAAATATTTATCAAGTGAATTTACGGCGATCAGGGAACCCTGCAAAAAAAAAAAAAGAAAAGCAAGCAAAGTTAGTGGGAAATCAATCCCGGAGAAACCGAAGCGAATAGCGATAAAGCAGCAACGCACCTCGAGCTGATGTCAGAGACCAAGAATAGGATCTCCTTGAGAACCGACCACCTCCCACCATGCGAGACTGCCGCCAGCAGTCACTTCCCCAGTTACGGGGCCCGGAGCTTCAGGCTCACTACAGACCTCTGAATTATGCCGAACCTCTGGAACAGCGATTCCCGCACTCAAATGGGTATCAGCGGAAAAAGGTTCGGCTCCTTCCGGGAGGGGGACTCGAGAATCTGGAAACTCAGGTTCGTTCGGAATCTCCGGAGAGCCCTGAGCCTCGAGGAGAACAGCCTCGCATCGCCGAAGTAGAACCCGTTATGACACGGTTCGGCCCTCTCTTGGTCGGTCGGCGCATATTATACCCTCCACTTCGGAATAAACATTAGTTCGGTCGTGGTAGCTTCGCCTCCATGCTCCCCGAAGTTTACCATGGGACCAACCTCTACCACTTCGAGGGTCGGTTCCGCACCTACCGCTGAAGGAAGACCGGATGGCGAAGACACCTCATTCTCACCACCTTCAGTTGAAGGAATAGCTTCGGTCCGCGATGGCAGTGAACCTTCCCCCCTCGAAGATGACGACGACACCTTGGGCCCTTTTTGAGGGGGGGGGTACATCCTGATGAACTCAGAGTACGTGGGACTCTCCCGCTCCCCTCCAATTGGAAAATGGAGAAGACTCCGCTCCTCCTCCTCCCCTGAGGGCTCTGCAGCTTCCTTTTAAGAACCCGGGTCCTCGCCATAAGAGGAACGTTGTCCTCATCGTCGTCCGCGCATGTCATCGAGGACAATTGGGGCCTTCCGCAACTTGGGGGGCGTCCCTCTCGGCGAGTCCTCGTCATTAGACAGAAGAGGGAGAGACCGACCTTCTTCGGAAGAGGATGAAGGTTTCGGCCTCCTTCACCGGAGCATGGCTCGGCCCTTTTGACCTCGTTCGCCTGGGGGTGCCTTCCGTTTTCTCCTTTCTTCTTAGAAGGGAAGAGTGTATCTGGAATATGGGCCATTCCACCACATCTGTGCACAGAGAAGGCCCAAATACTTCTGCAGGGGTGGGCGAAGCAAGAAACCCCAATTTGAATCTTCTCCCTCCGCGTCCACACTCACCGTGGACCAGACCACCATCCGGTCAACTCTGTCCTGCTGGGCGCCCGTCAGCTTTGGCTTCAGAAACCCCCGTCTCGATTTCGGGTCTCCCCAGTGGCGAGGGACCCGCGCCTCCGGCGGGCGATTCCTTAAAATGGGAGGAAGCTCCCATCCCTAGCCAGAGACAAAAAAGAAAGATGTCTCAAAACGAGGGTTGCTCTGCCATGTGGTCGGAGTAGAAAAGAACTTCCGCTCCCGACCCTGCAAAGTCCATGTGTAACCATACTTCACTGGACCGAATAAGTTTAAAAACTCTGGTGCGGTCAGTTGCTGGCCGTCTCCCAAGACCATCGGCCAGGCCACGCTACAGGCCACCACCTGCCGCCAGGCACCAGCCTTCAGTTCCGTTGGCCACCTGAGAAAACGGAAGCCTGAGTCCGGCCATAAGGGCTTTTTCGTAAATACACACTTCGTGCTCCGAAGTATTTTCGAAAATATTATCATCGAGCCCTGGAATCCGGATCTTCACTTCGTCGGGAATCTCGTAAGTTTTCCTCAGCCGCTCGGCGTCATGCGGTCTTAAGGTGCTCCGCCAACTTTCAGGGGGCCCCAAAGCATCCGCCTTAGACGACTTCGGGGGTTTTGAAGGTTTTGATGGTTTCGAAGGTCTCTTAGGCATCGCGATTGACAGAAAATACTGAGTTGAAAGCGAAAGGCGTAGGCGGTTAGCTGCTGTGAAAAAACTTCGAAGGATTAACCGTGACGGCTAGGGATCCTTTGCGACAGAGATAAGAAGAAGTCCTCCTCGAAACCTATAGACACGCGGCACACTTGGATACCTCCAAAACAGGATGTGGACGATATCAAGACGCGTGTGATGACGCCTCGGGTAACACGTCATCCTACATCTCTGCAGGCGACGATTCATCTCCAAGGAATAATAAAATTTTCCCGCCTTCCTCATCGCACCGCGTGAAAATTTTTAGGGGGTAACTGTTGGGAATTGGGCCTGCATGAATAGAGCGGCCCATCTCTCCCCCTCATTAAGTCAGCCCATCAACAGGAAACCGAACCTGCACACTCGCACTAGCCGAACTTATCGATAAGGTCGGTAGACGCGCCGACCTTCACTTCGGCGTCCAAGGTTCGGCTCCGACAGAAGAACGTAATGATCCTTGATGAAGATAGGACAAGGTCCATTTATGGCTAGCATTTATGATAGCCAACCTTGGTTGCTGTTCCCGCGTGTTCTCGAGGTCTACCTGCCCCACACGATATGACTGATGTGACAAGCGGACAAGGGATAGCAGAATGCGGACCTGCCTTCACGTGACACGTGGAAGAACAATTAATAGACCTTATGGGCATAGAAGACAATAAGGGCCACATGGCCCCACATCAGAGGTTCATTGATGAGTCTCGGGGAACCCACCACTATATAAGGAGCGGGTCTAGGTTCGGTGGAAGGTACGTACATCATAACACAGAAGAATTATTCTAAGTCTTTCTCCCCAAGAAAAAGGACTGACTTAGGCATCGGAGCTATCCCCCGCCGACAACCCCCGGCAAGCTCTTGTGTCTAACGTTTTCTCTGTTCTCAGGTTACTCGTACAGTCGGAGTTGGAAACTGTCTCAACAGTTTGGCGCCGTCTGTGGGAACGCTCTTGTTCTTGCTACGAAACTAACCCGATTGCGATGCATATTGAAGAAACTTCACAAGTATCCCCAAGCCAGCACGGGGAACGGACGGGCAACCGTGCGTTTGTTCCGGAAACTCCTCACTTGGACAAAGGAAAGTCCGCCGCCTTCCAGTCTTCGGTGGCGGGAGCCGCTTCCCTAACCCCAGAAGCCAAAATGCAACAAATGGCCGAGGAGATAGAAGCTCTTAAGCGCATGAATGCATCCCTCGTTCGCCAGCTCTGCCCTAGCCCACGTGGCAGAGTGCATGTAGAGGCACAAGCATTCTCTGAAACGGACTCTGATGAGCCCAGCGCTGACGAAGAAGAATATGTGCATGTTGAAGACTCGCGGGATGAAGACCGCCACGATGGAAGTCGTCGGAGCGGAGGCGAAAGTTAGCACGCATAGGCGGGCGACCAACGCCCGCCCCAAGGATCGAACGAAGGCCAGATAAGCGGCGCACAGAATTGCCGCCGTCAGCAAAATGAGCGTCGTACTGGAGATGGTGCACCGTCGCGACCTTGAGCCGGGACGCTTCCAGGTTAACCCCCCACCTCCGTATGAAGATGTGCATGCCCTAATTAGGGGCTTGGAAGCCAAGTACGACGCAGCACTTCTCGACATGGGAAAGAAGCAGTCTGCGGCCGACTCAATTATCCAACGGGCCCGTTCGGTTTTTACACCGCGTATAATGAGTCACCCAGTTCCTGCGCGGTTCAAGGTCCCTCCTGTTAAACCCTACGACGGAACGGGTGATCCNGTATAGTCAGAGTTGGAAACTGTCTCAACAATGTTAAATTTTATTTTGTGTCTTTCTTGTGTCACTATAAAAATTATGTATATTTTAAAATCATCATTAGATCAAAATTTCATAATGATATTATGATATATCATTAATTCAATAATACTTTTAAAAGCCACATCATTTAACATTACTCATCCTTGTCCAATGTCCACCTACTTATATCTCGCATGCCTATTTATGAAATCCTACTTGCCAACTAACCTATTTATTAGTAGGATATTATCTCTCTCTCTCTCTCTCTCTCTCTCTCTCTCTTTTGGAGCTAGTAGAATATTATCTTAAAGAGAAATATTAGAAATTATATTTTTATCACACTTTGTTGATGTGGCACTATTAATCAGTCATTTTTTTTTAAAAAAAAAAAAAACTAAAAACAAAGTATAATTGACAACAAAATGAGATAAAAGTATGATGTATAGCATTATTTATATCTTATTCATAGATTTAATATGTTTATCAAGCTATTTACCATACTTTTATTCTACTTTGCTGATGTGACACTGTCAACTAGTTTTGTATTATTTTCACACCAACTAACATGACTTGTTTTAAGTAGTTATCATTTTTTTTTTTAAAAAAAAAAGTTATTGATATAAAAAGTCAACTTAAATACATTAAATCAGTTGGCGTGAAATTAAATTAGTTGGCGTAAAATGAATACGAATAATAGCATTCGGCCAAAAAAAAAAAAAGGTTGGGGGACGAGGGAGAAAGGATTCTCGGTTATAAATAGGATCATACTGAAGTTGTTTAAATAGCATCATAATGAAGTGTTCCAATTGAAGAAGAATTCTTGCAACCGCGTAACCTTGAGAGGAGGCAGATGGCGAGGCAAGAGTGGGAGCCGTGGGGGGAGCTAGGTGGAAAAGTTGTGATGGTGACCGGGGCGTCCTCGGGGCTGGGCCGCGAATTTTGTCTCGACCTCGCCAAGGCCGGCTGCAGAATCGTAGCCACCGCTCGCCGGGTGGACCGCCTCATCTCCCTCTGCAACCAGATCAATAAGCTCGCTCTACCTTCTTCTTCGGCGTCCGAGCCAAGAAGCCCCCGAGCTGTGGCTGTGGAGCTGGACGTGTGCGCCGATGGTCCCACCATAGAGAGGTGCGTAAACAAGGCTTGGGACGCGTTTGGGCATATCGACGCGTTGGTCAACAACGCGGGAGTCAGAGGTAATGTGAGATCTCCATTGGAATTGTCCGAGGAGGAATGGAACAACGTTGTCAAAACAAATTTAACAGGAACCTGGTTGGTCTCAAAATACTTCTGCATACGCATGCGTGATGCAGAGCGGGGAGGATCAGTCATCAATATATCTTCCATTTCTAGCCTTAACCGTGGGCAATGGCCTGGAGCTGTCGCCTATGTTTGTTCAAAGACAGGCCAAAACGCCTTGACAAAGGTGATGGCCCTGGAATTGGGAGTATATAAAATTAGAGTGAATACCATATCACCTGGGCTTTTCAAATCTGAGATTACTGAAGGTCTTATGCAAAAAGATTGGCTGCCAAACGTGGCCATGAAAATTGTCCCTTTAAGAACCTTTGGGACCTCAGATCCAGGATTAACATCACTTGTTCGATACTTGATACATGACTCTTCAGCATATGTCTCCGGCAACATTTTCATTGTTGATTCAGGTTACTCGTTACCAGGTGTCCCCATTTTCTCTTCTCTTTGAAATTCATGTTATGTAATGACAATAATAATAATAATAATAAAAATAAATAAATTCTTGCAAGGCTCGTGAGGTTGAGGCCTCATGATAACCTTACCTTTTGTTTGAGTTGATTTTAAAGTTAAAAATTTGACCGTTGGACCTTCAAACTGATCGTTATCCTTTAATATTATGCCCAGTACATCATGTACTATGCATGCCAAAATAACGGATAATCAATTTTACAATTTCGACTAATTAGATGACAAATTTGTATCCCTTGGTTTTGGGGATTGTTGGGTTATGGGCTGCAAGCCCACATGGCCCATGCACTGGACCAAAATCAACCCATTAACCTGATAGTATTCCACGTTTGTAATAAAGAATCAATTCACAAGCCCCCTTTCCCCCTTCCACCCTCTTTAATAAAAAAAGAAAAAAAAAAAAAAAAGAGAATCAATTCCCAAGCCATTATCAGGCTACACGGCCATATGAAAGGTAAAAACCATGTCTCGATCAAGGTTGTTAGAACAGTCTCCGAATCCGATGCTTAAGTCAGGCCTGCAAACATAGAAGAATTAGACATAAGAGCTTGTCGGAAGTTGTCGGCGGGGGATAGCTCCGATGTCTAAGTCAGTTCGGTTTTGAGAATTGATCTCGACAAAGACGACTTAGAATATATTCTGCTATTGAGTTACTTACCTCGCAACCGAGCTTTTTCTCCCTCTTATATAGTGGCAGATTTCCCGAGATCATTTAATGAGCTTCCTATGATGGGACCTCAAACACCTCCTTTTTTTTCCAAGCCCATGCTGGCCAATAAAGATCCCGCCACGTGTCGCACAAGTATTGGTCCATGACGTGTAAACCTCAGCCTTCAGGTTACATCAATCACATCTCTGGAGCTGGTGTATCTTGGAGATATGCAGGGACGGAACTCGAGGTTGGCTGCCTTAAATGCAAGTCTTAATTAACCTTATCCTTTCTTCATCAAGGTCCATTGAAAATCTTGGTTGGGGAACCGAACCTAAAACGTCGTAACCCCTTATAGGCCGACCAAACCGCGTAACTTCGATCAGCCATCGCGTGGCCTTGGGCCTTTCGCCTGATGACCGATCCTTCAATTGGGACTTTGGGCCTTTATCTTTTTTGGGCCCGATCCCCAACAAAGGTGAACGTGGGATGAATCACACATAAAAGAGATCATTATACATAATCAGATGAAGCTAGTTGCGAACAAGCCACTATATAAGGTAATTTACAACCAAGTAAAAGAGACTTTTAGCACCTATTCAAAAGTCAAAACATTGTACCAAGCATTTTTCTACTTCAATGTTTGAGGGGTTTTTTAATTTCATCTTCAATATTAAAAAATTTACAATGTACCCCTCAATGTTTGCAAAAATTTTCAATTCAACCCGCGACTAAACTCATTATTTCTTAATAAAGGGTGGCCGTAACCACCCCATGGACAATTTGGCCACCCCTATTCTGGCTAGTTGGGGGTGGCCGAGTCATCCCCATTTGGATCATTGGGGGTGGCCGAATCACCCGGGTCACCCCCATTTGGTTGAAATGGGGGTGACCGAACCACCTGTTGTAAGTACACTTGTGAGTATTGTGTCCCACATTGAAAAGACACAAAGAAAAAGAGTAATTAATATACATAAGTGGATCCAAGCCCATTAGCTTAAAACTCCTGACCGTTTATCTCCCTAACAATTAGTATCAGAGCTATGGTTTATTTCCTAACACGTTTGGTTTGGAGTCAATTAGTATCAGAGCTATGGTTTATTTCCTGACACGTCTGGTTTGGAGTTGCGGTTCATGGCTGCTCTGGAGCAACTCCTGTACGCGTGATACTCTTAGAAATGAAAAAAAAAAAGACTCACAAACGAATGGGAGTTGGGCTAATGTGGGGAGACTCACAAGTGAGAGGGAGATTGTTGTGAGTGCACTTGTAAGTGTTGTGTCCCACATTGAGAAGATACAAAGAAAAAGAGTAATTAATATACATAAGTGGACGCAAGCCCATTAGCTTAGGCTTTTGAGCTAAAGTGGTGTCTAAATATGTATATTAATATACTCTTGGTAAAAACTCCTGACCGTTTATCTCCCTAACACCACCCCCATGGGCCATGGGGGTGACTTGCCATCCCCATTTCGGCCAGTTAGGGTTAGCTCGGCCACCTCCAAAAGAATTTTGGAGTGGTTTCAGCTACCCCCATGTGGCTAGTATGGGGTGACTCGGCCACCCCCCGATCTGGCCGAATGAGGGGGGGCAAGCCACCCCTTAACCAAATCGATCAGCCAACCCCTTTTTTTTTTTTTAGATTCTATTTAAAAATAAACAAAAATAAATAAATGTGAATGTAAAAATCTAATTTCGTCAGTTAAGATGCACAAAAGCTATAGAAATGTTGAAATAAAATTTTTTTGCAAACTTGGGGGTAACATGCAAATTTTTATAAGCCTTTGAGGCTAAATAAAAATTTCCTCAAACAGTTTGAGGAAAGTGTAAATGTAAGTTTCGCCTTGAAAAAAACTACAACACATATTTTATTTATTTAATTTTAATTAACCTATGGTGAAGTAAATCGAATGTTCTAATATAGGTCTTTCCCAATTAGGACTATACTAACGAGCTGATTTCTATCAGCTATCTACCGTGCCCGCATGCGGTTACAAGCAAATTTCATTATTGAGTTTTTTAATCACATAGCACACAACTTTGAATGATTTGAGTACTTGAATCGTTTAACATAATGCGCTTAACCATTTAGGCTTTTCTGTTTGTGGTCTAGAGTCATTGTTTTATTGTGATATTGGACAGTATTTAAAATGCGTGAAATATGTCTGTAACTCATTTACAAGATCTAAGAGATGTGTTCACAACAACTAGTTTAGTGGATCAAGCCAAATTTAAAGACTTTTTGGTAAGAAGGAGTGACACTTCCATTATTAAATCATTGATAACTTGTCTCGGAAATTGGGCTCTCTAACCCATTTTATTTATTATTTTTATTTATTGTAGCTTAATGTCTTAGGCGCAACCTAAGACTGGGATTACGAGGTTCTATTGAATAAATTAAAACGGTCCAAATCCATTATTCCCGCCAGACATATTTAATTTCTTTTAAAAATTAATTTTCAGAACTCATAATTATATTTAACTCAATTCAAATTTTTATTCAACTAATTCAAAAAAAATATTTATTCATAGAAAAAAAAATAATAATGAAAAAGGTGGCCTGAGCATCCGCAAAAACAAGGTTTTTCGGGACGGTGGCGGTAATCGAGGGTAGAGTGAGCAGCCCCCAAACAGTCGGTTGAAGTGGACAAAACGTTTCGGAAAGTGGTTCGAAAGCCACCTTAAATATTTTTTTGTCTTCTTTTTATATATTTTTTATATATTTAAATATAAATTTTTAATGTCATTTTTATTTTACTTTTCAAATATATTTACTACTCAAACATCTTTTCTAAAACTTAATTTTAATTATTTTTGGGTATCACGTAAAATCAATTGAAAAATCGAATGCAAATCAAAAACGCCAGACAGACCCGGAGTAATAAATTAAATATGGTTCTAAAATTAAAAAAAAAAAAAAGTTATCCAGGGGGAAAAAATCAAAAATAAAAACTCTGTTTTTTTTTTTCTTTTTTCATTTTATTGCAAGTAAAATTGAAAAATAAGAATTCAGCCGTAAATACAAATGAAAAAGAATTCTTGTCAGTTCTTGTTGGGCCTCATGTGATAACCTTAATTACTTTGTTTGTTTATTATTATTTCAATAGTTATATAATTGTACGGTTGGACTCCTCAAAACTGTCGTTATCCCCTGTTGATTTTGCCGAGATATACATCATTATTGGCAGGCTAAAATAAAAGATTAATAAGCTGGAAAATTATTGTTTTTTATAAGTTCCTGCTAAATTTAAATAAGAAAAGTCCTTCACAATTCGGTCATTTCATTCTACAAATTTTACTTAAACTAACATCATGATTTAAATCATGTGATACTATATATGTACATTTACGATACTCTAAAGAGCATTCTGCCATGCAGGTTTCCAAGCGATTGGGGTTAAGTCATCCATAAATAGCCTAAGTATTGGCTAAAATCATCCACTTATTCAAGCTCCAGCAGAATGCTTCAGAGTAGCAAAAACAAATTTTGCTAATGCTTGTTGCTACATTGAATAGGCACGCGATGGAGCTATTCGACTGTAGAACACAATGTTCAAGATTTTAATTGTTGTTTACTCTCTCTCACCCCCAACGGTGCCCTTCTCTCTCACTCTCCTCTACTTGCAGAAATGACTCTGCTCTTTCAATGGTGCGTGTTGGGGTTGGGCGTGGAAGAAGAAGAAATCTTGCGTAGGAGAAAGAATTGCTGGTGGGCGGAAAAGAGGGTAAACGGGGGGATGATCGGTTTGTCTGTCAATTTTCTGCAAAATCTGGGAGAGGGGGGAGGGAGGAGAAAAAGAAAATCATAGAGGAGAAGAAGAAATCCTGGAGAGGGGGGGAGAGGGAGAAGAAGAAGAATCTGGAGAGAAGAAGCAATCTGAGAGGGGGAAGAAGATGAATCGGGGTGGGTAGCAGGCGTGGAGTGAGAGAGAAGAAATGAAGTAAATAATAATATTAAAAGAAGAATTTCTTTAATATTATTATTTATTCATTTCTCTCTCTCTCACCACGCCTGCCTACCCACCCCGATTCATCTTCTTCCCTCTCCAGTCTTCTTCTTCAGTTTCTTCTTCTTTCCCCCCTCCCCCCCTCTCCAGATTTTTCTTTCTCTAGATTCTTCTTCTTCTCCCCCCCCCCCTCTCTCCAGATTTTGCAGAAAATTGAAGAACCGATCAACTCCCCGTTTACCCTCCACGCCCACCAGCAATCTTTTCTCCTACGGCAAGATTCTTCTTCTTCCACGCCCAACCCCAACGACGACCATGAAAGAGCAGAGATCATTTCTGAAAGAGAGGAGAGGGAGAGAGAAGGGACCGTTGAGGGAGAGAGAGAAAACAACAATTAAAAATTTGAACATTGTGGCTACAGTTAATAGCTCCATGGTGCTATTCAATGTAGCAACTATTAGCAAAAATTTTGTTTTTGCTACTCTGAAGCAATCTGCTGGGCTGAAATTGGATGATTTTAGCCAACTTAGCTATTATGGAGGACTTAACCCAACTGTTGGAGATGCTCTTAGAGTATGTAAAGTGTACATATAAGATCACATGATTTAAGATAATATGTTAGTTTAATAAAATTTGTTGAATGAATGACGAATTGAAGGACTTTTCTTTTATTCAATTTAGAGGAAACTTTTTCCAGCTTTATCTTTTATTTTGGCCTGCATAATGATGTACTCGGCAAAATTAAAGGGATAACGACCAGTTTGAAGGTCCAACGCTCAAATTTATAATTTTGAAATCAAATCAAACAAAAGGTAATTAAGGTTATCATGAGGCCTCACGAGCTTGCAAGAATTCTTTTTCAATTTGTATTTTACGGCTAATTTTATTTTTCATTTACTTGGCAAAAAATGGAAAAAGAAAAAAAAAACAGAGTTTTTATTTTTGATTTTTCCCCTGTGGATAAGCTTTTTTTTTTTTTTTTAAATGTAGAACATATCTAATTGAATTACTCCGGTTCGTTTGGGTTTTTGATTTTATTCGATTTTTCAATTGATTTTACGGATACCCAAAAAAAATTAAAATTATATTTTGAATGGTTTAGAAAAGATGTTTGAGTAGGTAAATATATTTGAAAAAGTAAAATAAAAATGAATAAAAATTATATTTAAATTATATAAAAAAAAAAAAAAGAAGAAAAAAAAATTAAGGTGGTTTCGAACCACTTCCGAAACGTTTGGTCACTTCAACGCTGTTTGGGGTGGCTCACTCACCCTCGAACGGCCACCTCCGAAAATTGTTTTTGGGTGGCTCAGCCACCTTTTCATATATTTTTTTTTCTTTTAGATATAAATATTATTTTTTGAATTAGGTTGAAAAAATTTGAATTGAGTTAAATAAATTTGAGTATGAAAAAATTAATTTTAAAAGAATTAAATTGGGTGGAATTAGATGGGGTTTTTCAAATGAACCGTAACCAGCTTGGTTGCCTAAGAATTAAGCACAAAAAAATAAAAATAAAAAGGTTAGAGATGCCCAATTTCGAGACAAGTTATCAATGATAATAATGAAGTGTTCACTCTTCTTACCAAAAGTCTTTATTGGTTTGAGTCACTAAACTGTTGGAATTGAACACATCTCTTAGATCTTGTAATGAGATCACATATCACAATTTTAATATGTGTCAATTCAACTAAAACAAGACTCAGACCAAACAGAAAAGCCTAATTATGGTTAAGCCATATGTTAACGATTCAAATACTCAAATCATTCAAAGTTGTGTGCATGTTATTATAAAACGTCAAAATGATAATTGTGTGTAACCCATGCGGGCAGGTAATAGGGATAGAAATCAGCTCGTATTATAGTCCTAATTTGGGAAAGACATAAGAAACATTTCGATTTACTCACATGGTTAATTAAAACTAATAATAAATAAAAATGTGTTGTAGTTTTTCAAGGGAAATTACATTTACCCTCAATGTTTGAGAAATTTTAATTTAGCCCTCAAATGTAAAAATTTGCAATGTACCCCCCAATGTTTGCAAAAAATTTAAATCTCTCTTT